>JARWLC010000006.1:137792840-138092840 GCA_033318265.1 Phyllotis vaccarum | reverse complement strand
GACTCCCTATAGTAGGTATCACCAGTGTCATGATTAACTGCAGCTCTAATTATTACCCTCTCCCTCTGTGTTCTCGATCATCTACGTTTTTGACAGTGAACGTGCATCATTCATGCAATAAAAGTTAAATGGCTGTGAGAAAGCCTTTGTGGAAGACATGACATTGGAAAAGAATCTGAAAGATTAGTGAAATCATTTTTGATTGTTCAAATGGAGGAAAAAAATATTAGAAAGAGAGGAAATTATCATCAAGCCTGCATAAAAGGGAAGGATTTGGGCAAATGAGAAGCAAGGCCATCCAGTCAGGTGATGGGACATATGGGGCTGGAGATGCAGTCAGTAAGTAGAATGCCTGCCTAACAGGTACAGTCTTGGTCTATCCGAGCACCACACCAATCAGGTATTGTGCACACCTGAAAAGCTCAAGGTCATCCTTGTAGCCAAAGAGTGAATCCAAGGCTAGCTGGCTTGTAGTAAGTGAGACCCTGCCACAAAAGAAGAAAAGAAGCATTGGATATCTGTAAGGATATGTTAGGGAAATTCTAACAGGTTAGAAATTGAATTCAGAGTCTGAGAAGATGGCTCAGTGAGTAAGTACTTGTTACACAAGCACAGAATTTGAGTTGAGTTTGAATCCAAAGCCAGGAAAGGCGATGTGTGTCTGTCACCCAGTGCTGGGTGGGGTGGAGACAGGCAACTCCAGAGCAGTAATACAGCCAAAATAGTCAACCTTCAAGTTCCAGTCTTCGTAAAAGATTCTGATTCAAAAAATAAAATATGGGAGTTATCTAATATCAACCTTGTCTCTCTCTGTCTCTTTCTGTCTCTGTCCTCTCTGTCTCTGTCTCTGTCTCTCTGTCTCTCTGTCTCTCTGTCTCTCTCTGTCTCTCTGTCTCTCTCTCTCTGTCTCTCTCTGTCTCTCTCTCTCTCTCTCTCTCTCTCTCTCTCTCTCTCTCTCACACACACACACACACACACACACACACACACACACAATGAATTCAGGTCTTTCCTATCAACTGAGATGTTTTATTAACACGGCAAAGTGGCACAGTATGGAAATGATGATAGAGATAGGTAGATAATTTAAACTACCCAGAAAATTCCAGAATGTTAAATTTAGTGCTATACTTGGTATATCACCCCAAAGGGTGTCAAAATTATATGACAAAGGGCTTCAGACGAGATACAAAGACAGAGAAGAGGGGTGACTAGAGAAAAACTAATGGCCAGGGGCAAAGCAGTGGAAAGTACAGCCCACTGCTGTGCCAGACACCATCAGTGATGCCAAAAGACCCAGACTATGTCATGTCAGTGTTCCCAGAGATGCCAAGGGAAGCTCAAAGTCATAAGATTCCTAGAGGCATCACGAAGCAGGCAGACAATTTGGGACACACACCAATTTTGCCCAAACCTGTCACTGAAGCAAAATCAGTCTCAAGGACTCTGGAGGGATGCCTGGACCTCAGATCTCCTCTGTTTCTGTTCCAGACACTTCCAGGATCCAATCCAGAATATCAGCCTTCCCACCACCCCCAAGCAACATCTGAGTAAATGATTGACCTAAAAAGAAATTCTCCCTGATCGTTAAGAAAGCAAAAGAGCAATGAAATACACTACCATCAATATTAGAACACTGTCCTAGGTCATGAGATCAGTCTAAGCCAGTGGATAGCTCCATAGGGAGCAAATGGTGTGTGACCATGCTGTACAGACTTTTGTCTTACCCGAAAACAGTATCACTCATGTTCCTCGTCATATTACCCATAACAGGCAAGAGCTGGGACCCATTCAAGTGGCTATTGACAGATGAATTAGTAAGATAAATGTGTTTATATATATACATATATATACACACACACGTATACATATATATCTATAATAAAATGAAAACAATAATATACACATATAATGAGTTATTATTCATTTTTAAAAAAGGAAGAGTAGCTGGGTATAGTGGTACACAACTTCAAGCCCACTCAGAAGGCAGAGGTAGATGGATCTCTGTGGTGAAATACTGTATATCTAATAAAGCTTTCCTGAAAATCAGAGGACAGAGCCACCCACAGAGTTAGCCATAGATGTCAGAGTGGTGACCCACACCTTTAATTCTAGCACCCTGGTTGTAGAGATCTGTCTGGATCTGAGTTCAAGGCCAAACAGAGCCAGAGAGTGGTGGCACACACTGTTCTGCCCAAGGCACGACCCCCAGGGAGACCACTGAAGACCAAGGTTGTCTGGATGCAGGAGCTCAATACAAGTCGACAGGGAACTCACGGCATACGCACACACGCACGCACGCACGCACGCACGCACTCGGCAGTGAGATGGTGAAGGAGTCGTAAGGGTTGGGGACTGATAGTTTTTATAGGCAAAAACCACAAGCCGGGTGAGACTGGGTCCGGGTCACTTTTGGATTGGCAGGGAAGCAGGGTGGGGGTGGTTTTTCTGTTCTTGTCATTGGTTGGCTTATTCTCAGGGACTTTCCACAGTTGCCAAAAGGACACTGGCCTGTCCTCAGGGATTGTTCAGACCACAGACCACCAGGACTTTCTGCCCTCCACCCTTAGAGACTTTCCATGGCTGGCCACACGGCCATCTTGTTATTGCAAGATATCTTGTTTATGTGACTGAGGGTGAATGGTGGAATTTTCCACTGCTATTCTAAAGTTAGGAGCTTTACTGAAATCTGCTCTTTTATTATTTCTTTCAACACCTTAAACCTAGCATTAGGAAAGTTGGATGAGGAAGTGAGACAGCTAGGTGGGGAAAAAGGAGCTCAGCTTCCCCTGTGACCCCTTCCCTGTCAGCTGCAGACTCCGAGGTATCAGTCTTAAGATCTGTGAGGACTGACTGGGTGAGAAGTGGCTGTGGCTTGTTCCCCTCTCTCTCTCTGATCTTCCAGCTTTTTCTCAATATCTGGCTCCAGGTTTTTATTATAAGACCAAGTAGAATTCGTGTGCTAGATCTCTGTGAGTTCAAGGCTAGTCTGGTTTACATAGAGAGTTCCAGGGCAGTCAGGGCTACATAGAAAGACACTATCTCAAAAAATTATTAAATGGATAAAAAAGGAAGGACATTCTGATAACGTGAGGGATGTCATTGTACGATGTGGAGGAACCCTGAAGGTATGTGTGGTGTTTTAAATGAGGAATGTATACCTCATAGGCTTGGGCATTTGAATACTTATTCCAGTTGGCGGTATGTTATTTGGAGAGGTTTAGTGGTACAGCCTTGCTGGAGGAAGTAAGTACATCCCTTGAGGTGGCCTTAGGAGTTCACAGCTATGACCTACTCCCTGCTTGCTCTCTTTGTTTCGCACTTGTGTTGAAGACATGGGTTTTCTCTGTTCCTGCTGCTGGTGGCCAGGCTTCCCCACATGGTGGACTCTTTCCCTTCTGGAGTTATTTTCAGACCCGATGTTTTATCACAGCAACAGAAAGGGAACTCTAATATAACACGTTAAGTGAAATAAGCCAGATGCATAAATAAGGACAGACCTTATGAGAGTCCCCTTGTGTGAAATACCTAGAGCACGCGATTCACAGAGACAGCGAGTAGATGAACAGTTACTGGAGTTAGGAAATGGCCGAAAGGGAAGCTACTGGCTTTCTGTTTCACGTCATAAAAAGTTTGGAGACTGAGGCTTAACACTACTGAGCCATTTAAGATGGTTAAACTAGCAAGTCTTACCCTAGATTCACTTGGACACAATTGAAAATAGTAGGACCAGGCACAGTTGCATGTGCGGGCAATCCCAGCACACTCAAGGCCTGCAGTATAAGACTGCCTCCAGTTCAATGCCAGCCTGGCCTATGTCACAGGCCAGCAGGGCTAGAATTTGAAACCCTGTCTGGAAAACCCAAAGTAATACTAGAAAATAATAAACCAAATACCAAAAGCAACCTACGTATTAGTACCTATTATTTATATTAAGTCTCTCTATAAATACACAACTCCTTTTTCTTGTTTCTCTTACATCATACCATAATCCAACTTAGGTGATGTTAAAATGGAGAAAACTCACTTTCAGTCACCTCTGCTCTTTCTAAAGCCTTCATTTGATGGGATGTAGACGCCGTTGTTTACACTTGACAGCGCCAACCCCAAGCAGGGCAAGCCTGTGCACTAATCAGCCCCCCTCTGGAGCACTGCTCTCTAAGGTTGCTGTGTGCAATAAACATCAGGCAGGGAGAAAACCTCCGTTCTCTGGCTCCAAAATGCAGGCATGTGCTATAGAACTAAACTGACATCTGTTAGCAGCCTTGTCACATGGGCGGTTTTTTCCTGCAGAATCTGGAATAAATTAAATCTTAAAATAAAACTTGGAGCAGGGAGGATGATTTGCATAATTCCTCCTACTGGTGTGCTGTGTAGCCATCACACTGATTTTAAAGAGAAGTTCTAGGGAGAAAAGTTTCATTATCGTTTAATTGCGAGACTGTTGAATGCCACTCCATGCTGGGAAATCTGTTTTGCTTGTTTGTTTTGGTCTTTTGTGTTTTTTAAAGGTTTTTTTTTTGTTTTGTTTTTTGCTTTTTTTTTTTTATGGGTTTTATATTTTTAACTAAATCGTAGCAAATGAAACTTCCTTTTCTGGTATTTTCACAGGGTGGAAAAGAAACCAGATTTTATGTCCAAATGCACCTTTGTCCACCCATTCTCAAACACCTGGAGCCTAGTTCGTGGGACCTGCTTTGCCCTGGCTGAACTCCAGAGGCAAAAGTGACTGGTACAGATGTGACCTAGGAGAATTTGCTCAGGGCCTTGCACAGGCTCAGCAGTGAACTTGCTCATCAAATAAGCTTGGCCACCTGTTTCATCCTCAGCACTCTCTTGAAGGTAGAGAGAACCCGCTCCACAGAGCTGTCTTCTACACACACACACACACACACACACACACACACACACACACACACACACACACTAATAACAAAGAAATAAGTAAATACATAAATAAAACATAAAATCTTAGCGCTTGCTCAGAAGCACACACCCTCAGAGGACTAGCAAGCTCTCTGCCTTCTACTATCAAAGGCTTTATGCTTTTACTAAGCACACATAAAGCAAGTGCAGAGCCACATAACTCTCCCAATTGAACTGCACAGCAAACCCATAGTGTCCTCCAGAAAAGGACAGGGGACAATGAATAACCAAGGAAACTTCTAGAGTGCCCAAAGTGCCTCCAGGATCCCTTGGATTCATTCTGCAAACCCTGTCAAATGGTAAGACGAGACAAGTCCACCCACTCTTGGATACAGAAACAAAGGGAAACAAGAGGGCGCTCCAGAGGCTCATCCCCCCCCCCTCCCCCGCACGCTCCAGAGGCTCATCCCCCCCCCCCCCCGCACGCTCCAGAGACTCATCCCCCCTCCCCCGCACGCTCCAGAGGCTCATCCCCCCTCCCACCCCCCCCCCCTCGCACGTGAAACCTTCCCCATTTGTGCTAAGACTGGGCCCCACACAGAGCGGAAGCCACGTCAGTCCTTATTCCCCATAAGGTAAAATCGCAGTGTGTCTAGTGACTACCCTTGTCCCTTTTTCTCCCTGGTGAGTTCATTCACTGCACCACATTCTCCAGTAGTGTATCTCAATGATTATAGCTAACAATAGGGAAACTGAGGCATGGCAGACGCATCAGGAAAGCAGAGAGGGTGCTGCAAGAGCTGACATCCAGGTTCCTGGTCTTCTTCCTGTTTCCAGGGCCTTACTCACTGTGAGAGGTGGGAAGTTTCAGGTGAAAGGCTGAGTCATCCAAGTGCTCTCTATACACAGAGCCCCCACCCCCACCCCGGGTAGTAAATACGCTCTGTTACTGTGACCAAGTACCTGACATGATCGAGCTAAAGAGGAAAATGATTTATTTTGGTTCATGGGCCAAAGGTTTCAGAGTATAGTCAAATTTTTTTACCCTGTGGTGGATGGAAAGCATCCCAGTAACCTCTCCAAGGTGATATTCCCAGGGGCCTAACCTCCTTCCCCCTCTCGGTTTGGTCCTGGCTTGCCATTTCAATCAAGTGGTTTTTTGTGGTTTGGATTCTTTGATTACTATGTACTTTGCTATGGGTTTATTTGCTACTGTATCCCATTGTAATAGTAGAATCTGTGGACTGCTTGGCGCCATACAGGTAACAGAAAATCCCCAGACCCAGAGCATGATTCCCACACAAGCTTCTGAGTCAGGGCTTCTGTTCTCAGAATACAGCAAGGAGACCACATTGACGCCACCCACAGCTTAATCCAGAGTCCTCTCTCTGGGGCTCGAGTCTTTTGTAGGTTAGTGTTATGAGTTAAACACAGGACAGTTTGAAAACAATAAAAGGCAAGGCACTATGCCCCATATTATAGATGAGTGAGCAAAACCTTAAAAAAAAGAAGGAAGAGTGAGAACTTTCTTTCTTAAGTGTGAAATTGCAAAGTTCTGGACTCATGTTGCCTTATCCACTGGGTCCACTGCAGACTGATGGAATGGAAAGGCAGCTCTGCTTTTCCAATTGCAATTCAGTGCCTTGAATGACTCATTACTGCTAAATCACCACTGGCTGATTTTGCAGAAACACAGAACCTTCATGATTAAGTAGTAATTCCACAAGATGAAGCTGCCTTCAAACGTGCTGAGTGATAAATGACACGTGGCTCCCTTTGAAAAAGAGTATAAGAGAATTTATATTGGAGACTGCATTTGAGCCTAAAATAGCCTTTATGGCACCATGGCTGGTTTTCGGTAAGCTCTCTCACTATTAGCCCGTCTGAGACATTAGTAATCTCCAGTAGAGATTTGCATGCTTATACCCACTGCTTATTAATGCTGTACTTGGTAGGATTACACTGAGTTGTGTCAAAAGATAAGGTATTGAAGTCCTAGCTCCCTACACATCTGACTTAGCATGGTATGGAGAGAAGCAGGTTGGCAGGCTTCCTAGGCTTTCAAAGTGCGTAGTCGGGAATGTGAATCAGGGAACCCTAAAATAAAGAATCTGGGAAGACACATCTCAGATCAAGGTTCTAGCTCGAGGGTAGATCAATAGTCACTTAGAACTCAGGCATGCCTGGGCCTTGAGGTGATATGATGAGCCAGCTGGGGAGAATTTGTACCAGGATGGCAGCTCAGACAGAAACCTGGTGTCATAAGCTACAGGTAGAAAAATGACCTATGACATAGCATCTGTCCTTCATCTCGCCTTGACAAGAACTTATACTGAGCGTGGAAGAAGATGTGAGCAGGGCTATGTGGCTCAGTGCTCGGGCTCTGGGGAATGTGTTTAAAGCCCAGCATTGTCCATTACTATTAAAGATCCTTAGGTCCCGTGCTTTGCTAAGTGTGTTACAGACCTTGATGCAGACAGTATAGTTTCCCAAGTAGGAACCCCAGCATCACCTCAGAACATGCTAGAAATATAGAACCCAGGCCCTCCTCTGATCTCTACCACCATAATCATTTAACTAGATTTCAAGCAGTTAACATATGAGAAATCATGATATGGAATATGATTTGTAGTCAATATAAACATCACAAAATCATTCATTCCTGGTACTTTACATATGTGTTAGGAAAGATAACTAACGAACTGATCCATGGACATAACTGAGATGACCCCAAGAAGATTGGATTTATTTAAAGTACATTTGAATAAAAATACAAAGGTGAGATATACTCCTGCCCAATGCTATTCACAAAGGGAAAAGGAATGAGGTACTTTAAGAAGAGGAAAGAGAGGAGAAATGATTTCCCCAAAGCACGGAAGAGCATCCCATTCATCCCATGAGAAGGACTGAGGTACAACCCACTGCCTTCCACTTTCAAGCAGATGAGGGTGACTTGGGAACCGCACCTTCTATACAGAGCAGACGCCAAAGCCTGGCCTTCAAGACAAAAGCCAGAGCTGTGTCATTGATTAAAGCCAAGGCTAGGGTGGAGCTCCTTAGCTCCAGAAAAGAGTCTGGAACAAACTTCCAAATACCACTGGCTGAAAGTCTGGTTTAAAACTAACCACTGCCCTAGGAAGCGTTAAGAAGAAGACACCCTAGTAAAGGGCAAATGAGGCCGATTTCAGATGCTTCGGTGGTGGGCTATTCCCAGCATCGAGGGGACAGGAGGCCCTCAATGCTCGCAGAAGGTCCTGGAGGCTACTGCGGCAGTGCTAAGCAGAGAATGGTGAGCCAGTAAAGACGGAAGAACAAAAGGGCTTCCACTGAATATGAGTCAGCAGCAAATCAAAATTCTAAATCACACACAGGAGTCAAAGGACAGAGGTCTCAACAACAAACAGGTATTTGTTCCAAGATTAACTGCATTGAGCAGTGTGGCTATAACTGGTGTGTTTAGGATGCTCAGAGGATTCCAAAGGAAGATCTTCTTCCACAAGATGTAAGCAGTGGAAATCCATTTTTAAATGAGACATGCAGAACTATAAAAGAACAGATGGACAGGAAAGATCCCAATTAAAATCTTGAAAACAAAAAGTTATTTTTCCTAGTAAAAATATCAATAATTGGTATAAACTTTGCACAGGACACAATTTAAAAAAAAAAAGAGTTGGAAGCTAATACTTAGGAGTTCACTCAAGGCATGAGAATGATGAATGACATTTTAAATCATGAAAAAAACAATTGAGAGAGAAAGCAGGAGGAATGGAGGTCTCCAGAACACTGTAACCTCTAAAGTAGCTCAAGGAATAGACATAAAGGAAATGCAGAAGTGTGTTGGTTATCATTCTGTTACTCCGGAGACAAAAGACTATCACAAAGACATGCTGTTTGGGCTCAGTTTCAAAAGTTCCCATGGATGGCTGGTTGGCTCCATTTCCTTTAGGCCCACAGTGAAATAGAACTCCAAGGAAAGAGCATGCAGCTAAAAGGACTACCTCATGGCAGTCGGGAAGCTAAAGAGGAAACAGGAACTGACCAGGGTCCCAACAGCCCTTGGAGGGCAAGTTCTCAGTGGTTTAAGGTCTTTCTACCAGGTATCACCTCTCAAAAGTCAAGCTGAAGACTAAGCCACTGAGGACACCTCCCTGTAGTGACATGTGCCTTCAGCACACCAGTCTTTGGAAGGACCTCAAGATTTAAAACACAGTAAGAAGCCATTGAACGCATTTTAACTTCTTAAATATTCACAGGTACAGAATTCAAAGGGTTCAGTATAAAGTCTCTTCATCAGTGATCTGTTCTCCCTGAAGGCAAAAGACTTCTCCGGGTTCTCAATTTTTTCATGGAGAGGCTAGAAAAACAAAAACTACTGTGTGAACAGTGGAATGGCAAAAACTTACATGTTCTTCTGTACTTTTTCTTTCTTGGGGTATAATTAATATAAAGTCATATATTCCAAGTGGACAACCCAAAGAATTGTGATATCCATGAATATCCATGTAAGCCACCAACACATTCCAACACAGAGCATTCACACACCTCAAAGTCTTCCATGATCCCCTCTGTTCATTTCCATTCCTTTATCAATGACTCCAGGATGTGGCTGGTCATCTTTCTACCTCTATCTAATAGGGGTTTTCTTTTCTAGAATCTGAATGAGTGGACATCTGTACACTATGTACCCTTTTATCCAGTATGGAGTCTGCAAGATGGATTCATGTTCTATAAATTACTGAGCTTTATTCCTTTTTTATTTCTGAGCTGTATTCAGCCTATATGGGTGGTATGGCATATGGCATATTTTTTATGTATTCAAATTGTAACCTATTTATTCAAATGTTGTATTAGTTGCTTTTCTTGTAACTGTTATGCAATACCTAACAAGAGGGGACTTAATAGAGAAGGTGTGTTTGGCTTATAATGGTAGCCATTTCAGTCCCTGACAGTGAGGTGAGCATAAAGGTGGAACCAAAGCTGTTTAGTCACATCTGGGGCAGATTAGAAACAGAGCAGCATGCTGGCATTCATTTGGCTTTCTATTTTTTCTATTCCATCTGGATCTCTAGCACATGGATGGCGCTAACCACATCAGGGTAGGCCTCTCCTCATCAGTTAATTCTTCCTGGAAAGACGCCAAAGGTGTGTCCGTTATATGATTTTAAATCAAATCATGTTTACAATGAAGATTAGCCACCACTCCTATTAATACACATATGAATTGCCTCAATTAGTGGCTGTTATGAGTACAGCCTACATGAACTTCCAAGCTCAAGTCATTGTGTGGACACATGTGCCCAGTTCTCTTGCATTAATACCCAGAAGCAGGCTTCCGGGTCTATTAGTAACTGTATGTTCAACCTGTGTCATCAACTTTCTATGACTGTTACAAATATCTGAGATAGTCACCTTCATAAAAATGAAAGGTTTGTTTTCGAGGTTTTCATGCACGGTTGACTGACCTTTGGGGGGCTTGTAGGTAGCATAATATGGCAGCTGAGGCTGCTTACATAATGGCCAGAGCATGAAAGAGGAAGAAGGGTCTGGGGCCCCAACAGTGCCTCCCAGGGAACACACCTAACATGCTAAAGACTTCCCATTAATTACACCATCTTCTAATAGTGCTGGAGACCACCCTGCAATTCCTGTGGGCTTTGGGCAACATTCCTGATCCACACTGTTGCACGAACTTAACACAAAATTGCCAAACTCCACCACAGTGGTTTCATTTCTACCCATAATGCCTGAGAGCTCTAGTTATCTCAAACCATCATTACTGCTTCTTGACTCTCTTTTCATTTTATAACTTTTGGAGGTGGTTTGATGGATAGCAGTTTTGTTTTGCGTTTCTCTTAGAGCAGGCGGGAGTGCTTTCCCATGAGCCCCCTCTATTTTGTGAACTGTTTCTCATCAGCCGTTTCCTTTAATATTTTTGTTTTTAGTTTTTATGGCTCCTCCCACCCACCTACCCTCACACTCCACCCCCCTACCCCACCCCCACAAGGGGTTGAATCTAAAGCCTTATGCATTCTTGGTAAGCTCTCAAGCCACTACCTATAATACTAGCCCCTCAAATGTTTATCTCATTTCTTAAATCTTCTAGAATATTTAAATAAACTTTATTATGAAAAACGTGTATAAAAATATCACACACTGATAATAACCAGATCCAACTTCTGTTTACATCAGTGGGCCTCTCCACCATCCTTACAGCCATGCAGAAGCTGAGCAAAAAGTAGAGGAGGACAAATCTTGTTTTGTTTCAGAGTCCGTATTCTCTCAAACAGCACAAACCATCGGAAGAAAACTGATGCTCCGGAATGACCAACAGGCTCTCAGTTCAGAGAGGCAGAAAATGCAGTTCTCTTATGAGTCCAAGAGGACACTGAGCCAGAGCAGCAGAGGCAGGAGGAAGCAGGAGCAGAGGGAGGAAGCCGGGTCCTTCACAGCCATCTCACCAGACAGCCCAGCCGCCTGAGGTGGACATCTGCTCATGTGAAACAGATTCCAATTAATTCTTGGTGGCTTATTTATTCTCTCTGCAGCTCCGTATTTACTTTCTACACTGTCACCAGCAAAGCTGTTCAGTACCCCAAGGCAACAAGCAATAATTCTTTCATCCATCTCTGAAGGACCAAGTGCCCTTTAGTTTCATGCAAAGCTTTCATGAACAACTATTGCCTGAAATTGGTTGTAGTTAGCAATCTCCAGATGAATCTACGATATATTCTCCCTGAAAACAAATAAAGGAAAATAGGCATTTCCTGAAATATTTTATTAAAACTTGTAGACTATGTGAATCACAATTCTTTAAATTCATTAAAAGAGATTAAGTGACGAACCCATGCCAGGCTTTTGGCTGGAGATTTTCACACTGTGTTCTCAAATCTAATTCTCCAAATAAGCCATGCCTTATTAATGCTGTGGGTTTTTTTTTTTTTTTTTTATAGATGATCAAACTGAGTGCCAGAGAGGTCATGAGACTTTTCCAATGCCAAATGCTCAGAAGCTAACTTGGGAATCAAAATCTGATGAGGGCCTAGTGAGGGTAAGCAGCCAAGAAGTTGCCTTTTCACGCAAACAGCAGCAGGGTCAAGACTGAAGGTCAAAATCCAGAAGATGCAGATCCAAAGACCCCATCCTGCCTTTAGGGCATCAGTTAGGGTTTATGTATTGTTGAATAAAGTGTGCCAAAGAGTGAAATGTTACATTAGAGCTTTGTTGTATGATTGTTTTCCTGTCAAATGATTGACGCTGTCACGGGTGAGCTGATCGCTGCTTGACTGACAGCTGTCAGACAACCCTTTTCTGTTGTTAAAGCGGTTGCTAAGGAGCCCAGCCTGGAGATAACTCCAGGACCAGAAAGGACTGTGTCTGGATGGGAACCAGTTCTGCTACCCCTATGGTTCTCGGATCCAGTGGGGTTGAAAATGACCTTTGTACTATCCCATCAGGAATGACATTAACTACGACTTCCATCCCATTTGTTATGGTGATCATGGAAGCCATGGAAGCTTTTGGTGACTTGTGTGATCTCTCCACCTGTTGTCATGCTAGCTCATCTCAGGAGGCTCCTGTCTAGCCACGGGTGCCTGGAGGTGGTCTCCTTCCAACAATATAAACCAACAGTGGCTTTCATGGCCACTACCCCAACCAGGGCTTTTCCTTAAAAAAAATAAATAAATAAAAATTTAAAAAAAAACAAAAAAACAAAAAAGCCTTCATTTATTAACAGCCACTCCAGGCACTCTGAATCAACTTTTGAAAATGTTTCAGCCATGCCAGCATCCGATGATCTTTCACAGCTGCTCCAGAAGTCACCCAAAACTTTCAGTCAAGTTGGGCACTGATTGCATCCATGACAGGCCCAGTATAATCTGCACAGACAGTGTGACTATGTGTGTTGTAGACAGAGGGCTGTGTGACAGGTGACAGGCTGTGTTTGCTGCCTGCCTCACTCTTCTGACCAGGCCTGCCTTCTGTGCTATCCTACCATGCTGCAATACTAGACAGTCACTGTTTCTTCTGAGAGGTCACATTGCCTATCTTGTGGTATTTATCATGGAGAGAGTGGGTTGAGCTGGTGGCATAAAAGTGGCCACTCTCTGGGATACCAGCCCTAGACACTCCCAGTAGTAGACAGAGGACAGCAGATGAGTTCCAGAGACTAGCCTTGAGCAAAGACTAGAGCAGCCTGAGGCTATGAAAGACTACAGCCTTGTCTCTGTGGAGAACCGAGACTCTGGGGACCACAGAAGGCAAAGGTTGCAAAGACACATGATGCAGGGAAGGAGTATGGAAAATTGAGAGCTGGAAGTACTACATGCCCCGGCCACTGCAGCCCAGTGAGTGCTATGCTTCTGAGTAGCAGAGTTGAGTGTAAAGAACAAAGGCCCCTGGTCCCTATGCTCAGAGCTGTTGCTCAAAGGGAACTGCAGTTTAACAGCCACATTTCCCTCACACAGGGCAGAAGAACCCTTAGCTGGCTGGTAACAATAATGATCATAATTTATCATCACCAAGTGTGGATCATGTAGGAAATGCTGAGTATGTGATAAAGAGTTTGGAGGGAGAAAAACCACACAATAAAATTAATAAGAGCAGAATCCTCGGGTTTAATCTTCATCCATTCTTGAAAAAAAAAATCATAGTCTTAGTTAACAGCAACAACCATTGCAGCATGGGCTAGATTGTAAATTACCCCCGGCAAGGCTGGGTCCAGGTGATATTACTCCCCGGCAGACAGGGTTTCCAGTCCACGTGGTTTTGCTGATGCAGCTGCTTCTGCATGATGCTCTGCAAAGGTTTTTCTAATTTATATAGTTCAAAGTTAAAATTAGCAAAGAGTTTTTACAGCAGCACAAGAGCCATACGCATCTTTCTGCCACTATCTCCAAATCTTGCCGACATTCTGCTCTCTAATTCCTTGCTTGACTACAAGCTAGGTTTCAGTGCAAAGAAGAAAGGGAAGCAGCCAAATGTGGAAATTATTACAAAACTGAGATATTTTAAAGTCTCCAAAGCACTATTTGGCTTCCACTACCCCTTTCAGAATCAACAAAGAGGTGGAAATACCCCCCTTTCGAGTGTCTCTCTATCTGCTCCCTCACCACAGCCATGTCCTATTTATCAATGTCTGCACATACACACACACACACACACACACACACAGAGAGAGAGAGAGAGAGAGAGAGAGAGAGAGAGAGAGAGAGAGAGAGAGAGAGAAATGAAAACAGATCACGCTCTCTCCGGGCCACAAATGAGGTTCCCTTTTATCTGGCACTACGTAGCCCTGGGAGTATGTTTCTAAGGGAAGCAATCACTCACTGGTGGCTCAGTTTTTGTCTTTCTGTTTGGAAGTACTCATCCAAAGAATCTCTATAAAGGAGATGAACAGCTCCTTCATACTTGAATTTTCTTTTAAGCGTCAAATACGTACCTGGCAATTCTGAGGCAGATCACTTTCATTGTTATTAATGTTTTTAGGAAAAATAAGTCACCTGAGGAACAAACGCAACCCTTTAAATCATCTCTCCTTTTTAAGTACCCTTGTATATGCTTCTGCTATCTAGGGGCGAAATGCTCCACGCTGCTCCAGCATAAAGGTTGGCATGCAATTCAGCTCAGCTCCTCATTATCCTAAAACATACATACTCTCTATAGGCAATGTGCTTGAATAAATTATGTGCACACATCACTTTCTCCAAAGCCTCATTTTATCCCCCCTTTAGCAAATCTTTTACTAAAACGTATTTTTAAAACTGCAAAAGGGCGTTGTGTTAACCCCTTTGCCCATTCAGTCCAGTCCTGGAAGAGTGAGGGTGGACAGGACCAGGAAGTAATTTCTGGAGAGGGCAACAGGACTCTATACTGAACACAGAGTTTTCAGTCTGTGACTAATCTAGACTTGACACATTAGGGAACTGGTTGGTAATTTTCATCAGTGAGGGAAAGCAGGTTTGCAAAAGTAGGAATAGAAAGTAGAATAAACTGGAATGGAATTCTGAAAAATACCCCCACTTTTCACGCTTATTAAAAACTTAATAGCACATGGGAAAAAAAGGTTTTATTTGGAGATTTTACCAAAAATACTGTAGCTAGGAAGCATTAAGATTCCTAATGTTGGATGCTGGTCACTCTAAGTGGCAGAAACGAAGCACAGTGAGTCCTAGGATAGAAGGGCAATAAATTCTTTAAGGTTGTTCTTGAAAATGCTTTGACTGCCGGTTAAAGAGAGTGTGCTGCTAGTTCTGGGTCAACTGGACAATATCATCTGGGAAGCAGAAACCAACTGAGGAAGCATCCCCACCACAATGACCTGCAGGCAAGCCTGGAGTGCATTTTCTTGTTTGACAGCTGCTGTGGGAGGGCCAGGCACACTGTGGGTAGTGCTGCTGCTGCTCTGGTGGTCCTGGGTTCTATAATAGAGTGAGCTGAGCAAGTCCTAGAGAGCAAGCCAGTGAGCAGCATCCCTCCATGGCCTCTGTCTACATCAGCTCTTGCCTCCAGGCTCCTGCCTTGAGTTCCTGCCCCTACTTCCCTGAATGATGAGTTAAGAAAAAATGAACCCTTTCCTCCTCTACGTGTTTCTGGTCACTGTGTTTTATCACAGCAATTGAAACACCAAGACAAAGATATTTTTATAAAGAGGAGGCAAGAGAAGGGGGGAAAGAAAGGACACACAAGGAAAGTTCTTTTATTAAAGATGAAGGAGCCAATTCAAATTTAAAGTCCCCCACAGTTTGTCTCACAGATGGACTTCTATTCTGACATGTTCCAAATTACGTGGTACATTGGGTTGGGAACCATAGGCCAGGACAAACCAAACTCTCTCAATGAGACACGGATACCAAAAAAGGCAATTGCATCCAGAACCACCCTTTTAGCCTCTGTAATGTAAGAAATACATTAGCTGCGTTATATGATGCTAAAACTTGGGTCCAACGAACATTGTTCAACAATTGAGATTTCTATGCTATTCCTTCACAGGAAAGTATTTGTATATATTTTATATGCTTTGACATAGTTATATAAACCTCATATATGATGCCCATTCAGTTATACAAACTCAGAGCTCCATGTAATTTCTGCACTTTAAGAGCCAAAGTCTCAAAATAGCAACTTGAGAAATATTATGTAAAATCAGTGTCTTACCAAACACAAACATGGGAAGATTACTTTTGTATATTCAAGGTTGAAATAAGCAGTTTGCCTTTGTGGAAATTTTAGATAAACTCTTGTGCTGAAGTCTCTGTCAGAAGCAGCTTCTTAGTCTCTCGTCTTGTCTGTTAGCATTTCTTAGGTATGACTAAAATCCGAAATTCAGTGTAAATAGTTCTAACATTACCAAATATTATGTCTACAGGTCAACTCTATAAACAATGCACAGTGACAAACAAGACTGAAAAACACTTCAGCTTTCCAACATCATTACCCGCAGATGTCATTTAATTTGATGGCTTCATTCACTTTATTCATTGTGAACTCAAATGAGAAGTCTCACCTTGTGATGCCCAAATTCATTCAAAATGCTTCCCAGTTTTCTGGTGTTGCTATGTGGCTTTTGAGCAGCCACAGCTGGATGTGGGTCCCGCCAATCAATGGACACACGGTGCTGCCAGAGGCGCTGACTCTCCAGGACATGAGCTGACTTGACACTAGGGTCAAAACGATGCACTTCACATCCGTCGTTGGCCATGCTCACCTCAAAGTGTGTGTCATCATTTCCCAGCCTAGTGACCAGAGAAAGAAAATCAAGACCAAATGAACTACTATGAAGCAAAGTTAGAGGGATAAACTAACAACCCTAGCAGCAGTCTTCCTAGTGACATCACACAATTTCTGCTTTAAAACACATCTAGTGTACACATTCGATGAACTTCACATATGCATGCTCTATATACATATATGTATACTCAACAACACATATGATATACATGCTCTACACACATATACATCTCCACACACACATATACATACTCTACACACATATGCATGCTTTACACACATCTACACCCATGCACTACAGACCAAAGCCTCTGGATCAAAGAAAACTAATATATGGTGGGATTATGTTGTTTCATTGTAAATAATTGTCCCACTCACTGGTTTAATAAAAACACTGATTGGCTGAAGGCAGGCAGGAAGTATGTATGGGATTACCAGACTAAGAAAACTCTGGAAACAGGAAGAACAGAGCAGAGATACCACAGAGACACCAGAGAAGTAGATGCAGAGGACAACTATGCTTCTCTGAGAAGAGGTACCCAGCCACATGGCTGAACAGAATAAGAGTCATGGGTTAATTTAAGGGTAAAGAGTTAGCAAGTTATATGCCTGGGCCTTAGGTTGATCAGCCTAAAATTATTGTAAACATCTGTGTGTCTCTGTGGGACTGTGGGACTGCAGGTCTAAACCTTGAGGCTAGGCCCGAGAGAGAGTCCGGGCCAGAAACCTCTTACTACAAATTGCGCCCAACGTGGGGCTTCCT
Organism: Phyllotis vaccarum; assembly: GCA_033318265.1. Lineage (NCBI taxonomy): Eukaryota > Metazoa > Chordata > Mammalia > Rodentia > Cricetidae > Phyllotis > Phyllotis vaccarum. The sequence continues at coordinate 138,075,484 of JARWLC010000006.1, read as the reverse complement.
TCTGTAGTAGACAGAAATCAATACAAAGAGCCACAGCTAAGCAACACGCCGAGAGCGGGAGACATCCCCTCAAGGCTCAGGGACGATACAGAAGAGGTGGAAAGATTATCAGACCCAGAGCAGATGGAGGACGGCGAGGACACATTGTCTTCCAGACACAGCAGGATTGAGGTCCGTATGAACTCACAGAGACTGTGCCAGCATGCACGGGGTTTCCGCGGGTCTAAGTCAGAAGAAGTCACAGCACTGAGATGGGGAGTGGACGGGGTTACCATCCCCAACACAGAGGCTGTGTCCAGTTGACAACCACTTACCAAGGATAAGTTAGTTTTCGCAAAGGTGACTCACTGGCTATATGAATCCCATTTGATGGAAGGCCTCACGCCGAGCAGTAGATAATCCCCACAAAATTACCTCAATGGTACTTTGGGAGGGTTTTGTTACTGTTGTTTCCTATGGCTTTGTCTGGGGTAATTTAATCTTACTGGTCTTTTGCTTGTATGTTCTGTTTCCAGTTTTGTGGTTTTGCGTTGTGTCTCTGTGTTTCTATTCTTATTTGTTATTGTTATCATTATTATTGTTTGTTTTATTTGCTTGTTTGAGAGAGAGAAGGTGTGGAGTTGAGTGAGTGGGGAAATAGAGATAAAATAGGATAGTCTAGGAGGAATGGGGGGAATATATTCAAACAAAATTTAACTTCAATAAAAATAAGAATAAGCCAAAAAAAAAAAAAAAAAAAAAAAAAAAAAAAGGATAGGTCTAGGACTTGCTCTCTTGAGGGGAGCTGAACTTTACTGAGGCATTAATTTGTCTCCATGGTACTAAGCGTGACACTGGACTTGAGGGCAGCCACTGTGTTCTTTTAAATGGAGAGTATTTTGAAGTGGTACAGTTAAAGAGGAAAAAAGTAAATGTGTGTACTTCTTCTAGATCCAAAGGAAAGGATCTGCACCTAAGTTCACAGCAATAAGGGGAGACATTACGAAGACATTATACACACGTACCTAGTAGGTAGTATGTCATGTACAGTTCATATTCTTGCCAACCCTGAGCTACTAAGAAAATTTTCTTCTTTAGTGTAAGAATCACCATGTTGATTAAAGTGCCAATTTAAAAGAAAAGCTAGAAAAGAGTTATTTGTTTTCATGGTGATTAAGACTTCTCTGCCAAAAATTCTATGCTTTTTTGAGGGGGAAGGAGAGAGAGAGAGAGCCTTGTTATGCAGCCCATGGTCTTGAACTCACAATCCTCCTGCCTCAGCTTCCTACTGCATGGAATACAAGCATGTATAATCATGCCAAGTTTCAAAGTACTATGGGTACTTGTGATTTAGGATAGCAACCCCCCCAGAATGTCTATAATACACTGGCCAAACCCAAACTCATACAGAAGGACTTTGTTCTCAGAGATTACTATTCCAGACTGTTGCCTCCTAACCCTCCCTCCCTCCCTCCCTTCTCCTTCATTCTTCCCTCCTCCCTCCCTCCCCCCTCCCTTCATTATGCTAGAGAGCAGACACAGAGCCTTGTGCATGAGGTAGGCACTCTGCTCACTCAGCTCCAATCCTAGCCCTTAAACTAGTTTCTTATAATTTAGTTACTACACATAGAAAAAAATAAAAAATATGAAACAGAGAAAATGAAAAATAAATTTTTCTCCACTAGCAATTGTAACCACTAACTACTAGAGACTGACATGTTTAGTAGCTTGTCTATATCTTTCCAGAGTCTTTCTACACATATACAAGAGATGATCTCTATCATAAATTATTAGAAGCACATGCACGCACATGTAAGTTAATTGTTACTTAATAGAGATACTTTATATGCTATGGCAGATGACCTGAAACCACTTATAATTTGTAATTTTTATTAATTGATGTTACTTTGGTTCAATCTCTAAAGTCCACTTCCTTTTTTAGAAGTATGTTAGTCTGTAGCTATGGAAAAATAACACTTACAGGAAAAACTTAAAGAAATTCTGCCTTGTGGTTTCATCCCATCGCAGAGTGGGAGGTGGAACAGCTTACAGCATGGAAGGCAACAAGCAGAATGGGGCCGGAACAAGAAGGACCAAGGTAAGACAGGCCCCCAGGACACCATCCCCAAGAACGTATTTTCTCTATCTGGGTCCCACCTTCCACAGTTCTAACCCCTTCCAACTCTTTATTCACATTTTGAGTTCATCAGGGACATTAAGGTCTAAAAACCTCTCATAATACTCCTACAGATGTTCTGTGCTAACACTCCCCCCCTCCTCCGGGAGATATCCCTATAGATGTGCTGCACTAGCCCCCTAGGAATGTTTCAACTCATCAAGCTATGAGATTAACATCACAATCAGTGTATATATCCTATAGAACAATGGGGTTTCACCACAACATTTCCACGCTATTTAATATTAATAATAAATACATACTGTGTTGGGAAGCAATAAGCTATGCTCACTTACTTAGTATGTGCAATTCTGCCTTTTGTGTATTTAAAATAATGCTGTTTCCAGGTTTATTTACATTTATCAAGTTTCATGGCAGATGTGAAAAGCAAGAAGAAGAATCAAGATACTGCACAACACATTCCAAGGTAATAGACCAGGAGTAGAGCTCACGACTGGCACCTCCAACATACACACACATACACCACATACACACACACATACCACACACACACACCAATATACACACACACACACCACATACACACACATAAACACACACCACAAACACACACATACCACACACATACACACACGCACACCAATGCACAAACATGTGCATATTACACATACATATCACACACATACACACACATACCAATATACCCACAAACACACACATGCACACCAATATATACACACACATACATACACACACACCACATACACACACACATATATACCACATACATACACATACACGCACATCAACATAGACACAAACACACACACACTACACACACACACACCAATACACACGCACACCAATACACACACACCAATACACACACACCAATACACATGCACACCAATACACACACACACCAATACACACACACATACACACACACACACATACACACACACCAATACACACGCACACCAATACACACACACCAATACACACACACACCAATACACACACACATACACACACACACCAATACACACACACCAATACACACGCACACCAATACACACACACCAATACACACACACCAATACACACACACATACACACACACACCAATACACACACACCAATACACACGCACACCAATACACACACACACCAATACACACACACATACACACACACACCAATACACAAGCACACCAATACACACATATACCACACACACACACATGCACACTCCACGTGTTCCTTCTCAGCAGGTGACATGGGACATGGGCTCTGGAGAAACATTCCTCTCAAAGTCTAGAAAGTTGTCACTTTTTAGACAGTGAGACTGTGTTGACCTCGCTTGCTCCTGACTCTCTTGCAACCCAGACAGTGCTGACAGACAGACCTTCAAAGTTGCCTTAAGTGACAAAAACAAACAAACAAAATACCCTTTATGTAAGGTCTGGCCCTCCCAGGATACACAACAGTGTCCAGACAGAGTGCAACAGGCTTCAATTCCCTGACTTAATCCTGTATGTAAAGAAGTATTTAGAGGATTCTGTATAGGAGCAAGGCATCCACTGGGCACCAGGACCAAAGGAGCATAGTGTCCTTGAGCTAAGGAGCCCACAAGGCAGTGATGAGGAGAGAGCATTTTGAACAAATACTTATATTAATACCTATTATTAATACAAAAGGTCTGGACATAAAACATCTTCCATGGCTATTTCCCTGCAAAAGAATTTACTGTAGAAAAGTTCACTTGACAGAAATATTTTCTTTAGGGTTAGTCCCTAGAGCAGGCAGCACAGGTCACATGTGTGGCTTCCTTCTCAAGGTCCCAGGTGACGGCTGTTTTCCCTTCTCCTGTCTGTGTTGCCGCGGTCACCCAGAAAGATAGAAGGAGATGCGGTGGCTACATTCTTTTTGATGAGGCCACGTCCTGAAAGCTGCACACATCTTTCTGTTCACAGCCATTGCTCATGGCTAGCCACATGGCCACTGAGGCTCCAGGAGAAGCCAAGAAGTACAGGAATTCAGAGTGGCCATGTGTCTTCCTAACTTCAGGAGTTACATTACCAAACGGAGACCAGGAGAATGGACAGAGGGGACAATTAGCAGCTTCTATGGTTCCCTCTGAAACACTCCAGCAGTCAGGATGCGCCTTCAAATGCTTCTAGTTAAGACTGCTGCCTCCCTCACTAAGAGGGAGGTGAAGTTGGAACATTGACCAATAAATATCACATCAGTGCTGGAGTTCTAGGGACAATAAATTCTTAACCATAACTATTAAATCCAAAAGGTTTCAAAGAACTTAGCAGGGAAAGGCCTGTAGAGCTAAATTTCAAAAGTAGACTAAATTAGAATACTGGGGCAATCATGTGAGCCTTCTCCGATGTCTCAGAGTAAATCAACCAGGTCACTTGGATGCAGCTGTGTGGGATGTACATTACACAGCTATCGGATGTGCCTTTCCCACAGAGTGACCATCATGATTTCCTGTAGAAAGCACTAAGAGTTCTTGAGAGAGGAGTGTTTTTTCAAAGCTGTCCACAAGCGTCCTTTGGACTAACCACAGGTGTACTTTAAGCATATGAGCCGTATATATTGGCCGCCGTGCACTCTTACATACCACTGAAAGGTAAAAATAGTGGATTGCAGCAGGCCTCTGGTAAGCCTTTTTTAAAAGCAGGCTTGAGTGTATTTCGGTAAGTGGGTTTTATGTCCTCTGGAAATCAAAAGCTTAGAGCATAGGATATGAAAAGTCACTCAGAGAAAGACAATTTGAAGCTACAATGAGATATCCCATCCCAGCTACCAGAAGGCATATAATTGAAAAGGCCAATATGGTGCTGACAGGGTTTGGGGAACTGGAGCAGTCAGAAATTATTAGTGGGGATATAAAATGGTATATATCTAAGATAAATGGAAAGGCATAGGCTCAAAATTTACACACCAATGATAATTTCAACATTGATAACCAAAAAGGGGAAGCCATGGAAACAGTGCACCATCTATCAACTGATGAGTGAAGAAACAGAATGTGGTATTCCCATACAATGGGTTATGACTCAGACATGAAGAGTAATGGAGGACACATGCTGCCCTGTAGATGACCACGGAAACAGTCGCAAAGTGTTACACATCACATGATTCTATCTGAATGTTCAGAATAGATGACTCTACAGTTGGAAAGTCAAGTTGGTATTTGCTTATGGCCGAGGGTAGTGGGGGGGGGGGTAAAGACCAGAGGGGAGTTGGGAGGGATCTATATTGGGTCTAGAACTTTTGGGAAGGAAGAGGTGATGAAAATGTTTTAAATTTAAGTATAGTGACTAAAAAAACCCTTTGATTTGAGTATTTAACTATGTGAATATATTTACATATTGTATCTAAGCATATTTATATGTAGATAAAACCGTTAAGCTAAAAACAATAAAGATCTACCCAGAGGAGAGAAGAGGTCTGGGACAGGTGAGAAGTGTAAGGGAAGGCACGCTGGTCAGGTAGTAGGCTAGATCTATAAATGGCCAACAGTGTGTGTGTGTGTGTGTGTGTGTGTGTGTGTGTGTGTGTGTGTGTGTGTGTGTGTGTGTGTGTGTGTGTGTGTGTGTGTGTGTGTGCTGTCTCAAAGGTGATAGATAATAAAATTATTTTATAATTATTGATTTCTGTGTTAGTAACGTTGCATGAAATTACGTGAAATGCATGCATGAAATTACAAAGTTGCATTTAAAACATGAAATCAGGCATGATGGTATATGCTTCTAATCTTAGTACCAAAGAGGTAGAGGCAAGAGAATCACTGTGAGTTTGAGGTTAGCTTGGTTTGCATAGAGCATTCCAGAACAGCCAGGGTTACATGGTGAAACCCTATCTTAAAAACAAAACTAACCCGTGAATTTTTAGGACAATATCATTCTCAAAGAAATTAAATAGATTTTAGGGGAACATACACACATACGTAGTGGAGAGCAGATATTATTCCACCTTGACCTTGAGGCACAGCCTTTTGACCAGCATAGATCTGGGGAACACCTATGGTCTTGAGCACCAGTATTCAGGACATGGCCAGAGGGCCAGTTTAAGATCAGGGGTACACATACACAATCCCCTTCTCTTGCGCGCTCTTTGATGGAGGACCTGACCCACAGTGTGAGACTGCAGAGGACAAGTACAGCCTTACAGAAACATCATGACTTTTGCCCTCTTGTATTAGTGAGAGCCCTCCTTTGAACCCTTTAACAAATAAATAAACCTTCTTTCCCAGTCACCCATGATTTTCTAACTATACGCATGCTTCCTCCTTTTACAAATAAAGCATAGATATTATACATTGCATAAATAGCTGTGCATTGTGTCTATGGTATATTACCAGAACACAGCTGAGTGAACAGGGAGAAAAAACATCTAGAAACATTGAGGAACAAATCTTCTCCATCCATATGTCCCATGCTAAAACTGCTCCTGTTGCCTTCATTCAAGCTCTGAGAAACAAATGTATTTGTCTGTGAGGCTCGTTCATTCTTCTTGAAATGTTCCCAGCCACACTGCAGGTTTTCTATCTTAAACACTGGCTCAAGTTGCCTCACCATGTGTGACTTAGGAAATCTTCTGTCTTACACCAAGAAATCAAATAGTATAATTTAATTAACACAGAGGAAGCGGGAGATGAAGACCGTAGGCCTCTGCCCTGCTTCTTTGTCTTTCTGTCTACTCAGTTCTGTCCCTAAAACACAGTCGCTGTCGTTAGAGTAAGCCAGGCGACCCCTCTCTCTGCTCCACTCACATCTGCACAATCACTGCTGTGTCTACTGAAGACTGACTGGGAAGAGCCTGACTGAAACCGTAAGGTAAACACTGTCCACCGAAGCTACGGCCTTTTCGGCTTGTCTTCCTATTTCTCTTCTTCTTCCCTTCAATATTTACCTTCTGGTCTTGTCTCTTCCTACATGTGCACTGGTCTACTCTCCACCATTTGAAAAGCCAAAAACTGACCTAAGTTTTGATAGAACACACCGGACCAGACAGTTGTCTTTCTACATCTACTGTGGAATACGGAATTTTGACTTTCAGCAGAGAAAAGTTAGCCCTAGGAGAGACCGTCAGGACAATGGCTGCCTCCGTTATGAGGGTGGAGGAGAATGGACGGGACGATGAGACACAGAGCTGTCAGCCTTTGTCTTCTTCCTGGGTCCTCCCCTGAAGCTGCCTCTGCATCTTTGGCTTGTTAATGCTCTTCTCCGGAGCTCAGACACACACTTGTATGTGGAGACCACGGATGCCCCATCCACCCTTCCACGATCACATAACTGTCCCAATACGCCCAGACACTGGTCACACAGGGCCAACGTTCCCTGTGGCGGTTCCTTAATTCAGAACCTCTACTTGTGCATCTCCTCTCAGCATTACTGACAGGGCAGACGGCAAGTATGTCATCATCAGAATGAGAAGGGGGGGGGGCAATCTAAATCCCAGACCCCACGTCACAGCACAGGCACATTCTTACCCATTGCCCAGGTGTCATTTTTTTTCTATCACAAATGTTTTCTTTAGATTCAAGTTTTTTTATCTTTCTTTTCTTTTTTCCTGTTTTTATTGGGGGGGGGGTTTCTGTTTTGGTTTGGAGGTTGTTTCTTTGATTGTTTTATTATGGGGGACAGGACTGGCTGGCCTTGAGTTCACAACAATCCACCTGCTTCTGCCCCTTGAGTGCTTGGATTAGAAGCTTGTGCCACTACGCTCAGCTAGATTGCAGTTTGTAATAAAAAGCTTTTGTGTTTTTCATCAAATATTGACCCTTACTACCTACTCCTTTCTGTCTCCAGTGTAATTCAGAAGACAGCGTTTGCTTTTCACAAAGCTGATTTTGAATGTAAATGAAAGCAAATAATTTTTTTCTCTATGTAATAAGCTGAAGTCTTGCTGCAGAACCATCTTATCTAACAGCTTGGAAGCATAAGGGGGGGGACGACTTCCAAACACCTCCTAAATAATTTCCCAGGTTTTATTTTATGCAGTTATGTTCTTAAATGAATTTATTATGGAATGTAAAATGTTAAGCAGAACACAAAGTTTGGAACCAGGAAATAGCATCGAGACCACATTGCCAATTTGCACGCTATACTATGCAATTATTTTTTGACCTCCTTTCACAAATGTTTAATGTGACATAAAATAAACTCGCTGTCACAACTTGCCATGCTTCCTATGGTCTTGATGCCTAGCTAAGGCTTCCAGGAAAAGCTCGGTTCTAAGCAACCAGCTGCATGGCTTCTGTCTGACTTCAGTGCCATTTAGCACACAGCCCGAGTCTCCTTCTCAAGCAACCCTTGTAGCCAACGCCATCATCCAACACCCCCCCCCCCCCCCGCACTATATTTTCATTGAATCCATTTATGAATTTCACAGTTCTATTTGAATTCTTTGTTTTAGAAAAACCCACAATGACTTGTAATCCTTTATTTTGGACTCAGAACCTCACATTTTCCCAGGTTGGCCTTGACATCATTATATAGTGGAGGATGACTTTGAAGTTCTGACTCTCCTGTCTCTACCTCCTGACTGGTGAGACTCTAGGTATGGATGTCTGGGTTTTGTAGTGCTGAGAATCAAGACCAGGGCCACACGCATGCTAGGCAAACACTCTACCAACTGAGCTGCACTCCTGCTCACCAACTGCTTGCCAACAGTTTGATGGCAATGATGGTCGCCTCTCACCCAGCTCCTTTGAGGAGGTCTCCAAAACACCCAGATGTCTGCCCCTCCCCACAGATCTAAATGTGGACAGTGAAATGAAGTAAGTGAAACCTATAGTTGAGGAGCAGGCATGTGGAACATTGTTTAGGGTCCTCTTAACTGCTTTACAAAATAATACAGTGGTCTAACCTGAGAACCTACTTGGCTTGTATAAATAGCCTCCTGAGCAGAATGTTTCAAATAGAAATAATTCTCTCCTACTTTGTCTTGAGACATGTATCATTCTGTCCTGGACTGGCTATTTGTTTTGTTGTTTTTTATGAGCTTTATTTTGATTTTTGTCCACTTGGTATAAGCTGGAGCCATCCAAGAGGAGGTAACCACAACTGAGAAAATGCCCCGCTAAGATCAGGCAAACCTGTGGGGCATTTTCTTAATGGTTGATGGGAGAGAGGGTCCTGCCCATTGTGGGCAGCGCCATCCCCAGGCCAGTGGTCCTAGATTTCCTATAAGGAAGCAGGCTGAACATCCTGCTGGAGCAGCCCCAGCATCCTCCGTGGCCTCTGCTTTCATTCCTGCCTCAGGCTCCTGCCCTGACTTTTCTGGGGCAACTGTGATGTGGAAGCGTGAGCTAAATAAACCCTCTCCTCCCCAAGGTGCTTTTGGTCATGGTGTTTATCACAGGGATAGAAACCTAAGACACATTTCTAAGTTCAAGACCATCACAAAAGCTGATTAAACTTTGTGACATAGTCTCCCATTAATTTAGATCGTTTTATAGGAACTCTCAAAATCTGTCTATATATCAAGGTCATTTTCAACCTATATAACAAAGTCAGTGTTTTAGCAGAAATTGCATGGGTTTTTTTTTTCTTTTTGTATTTTTGTTGTTGTTGTTTGCTTTGTAAGAATTTCCTCTACTTTCTTTTTACCTAAATACAAAGCTTGATCACACAAATACATAGACACAAAAGATATAGATTAATCACAGACACACACACACAGTGGTGGCTATTATCTATCTTGGATCATTCATAACTGTGCATAGCAGCATCCTTGGCACACTCTTCTCCTCAAAACAGCCACTGATTGATATTTTTCTCTCTCTAATGAAGGTACTCTAATTCACACTGGAAGCCTCTGGTTTCTCCAAGGGGATCCTCCTCAGGCTGGAAACCGAAGCTGCTACCTTATTACCAGTGAGATGAGAGAAAAGATAGGTAGCTCCTGCCAGGGTGACCTCGGTCCTCGATCTGCTGGCACCTGCCCTGCACAGCACGTCAGCCTGAAGCTGAGGCAGGAGACAAACGGCATTGCCTGCACACACTGCACCCACCAGCCACCCACCGTCGTCACTGAAAAGGCCTTGGCTGCCTGCATGAATGTCTGTGTTCTCCTCCGCTACAAAAAAATGTCTTACCCTAAGGAGTAGAGGAGGCACCGCTTGCTGCGGATTTGATGAGCTAAGCCAAACCTGTCATCAAGACACACCAACCAGGGCTTCCTTGCAGGGCTGGAGTCAGTGGCCAAGTTGTCTGTACCCATGTGATCGCATGCAATCTGTAAGGATTGGAAATCAATATGAATAATTTAAAATGCTACATGATGAATGGCAGGTAGTGACTAACTGCTCCCCGCCCCCTCTCCTGAAAACAGCTTTGGGAGAGTCATGTCCTACGCTGCTAACTACACTCCTCCCTTGGGAACCACAAGACTGCTGTAAAATGTTTAGAGGAATTTAAATTACTTGCCAGATAAGAAGTAGCCCCATGAAGACCCAATGAGGATTGGAAGGGAAATGGGCATCTGTCCAGATTGCAAATTGGGAACCAGGATGGGAAGGGAGAGGGTGGCTGTGTATCTTGGGGGGGGGGGGAGTGGAGTTGACAGAGAGGCAGATTAAGAAGGGTGTCTGGACTGAGAGTAGTTTGGCACTGCGGGAGCATGACACAATGTCACAAGATGTTCACAAGGTCATCAATGCCTTGTGTGGGGGCCACTGAGGCCAGAAAAGCAGTGTGTGCTATCCAGGTCAATAGCTGATCCTTAGACAAGTGTCCACTGAGAAGACAGGATTCTTTGTGATAATGCCTAATGAGCTAATTATTCTAATGATAATCTTGATAGAGGGGGAGAGCCCTGGAGCAGAGAGTGCTGCCCAGCTAACCCATGCATCAAAATTAGTTAAGAAAACCAAAGGGGATGCAGATGGAAGTTAAGCAGAAAGAAGCCTATTCCAATGCAATCAGCAAATGCACTTCCTGAGGGAGGGAGGCTGGAGCTGAAGGATCATGCTCTGCTCTGCAAAGGCTTGTGGGATAGAAGAAAACAGTTAAAAGTCCCAGACACTGGCCTTAATGAGTGACCGAACGTTCCCCTCCTCCACATGCCTGCTCTAAAGACTGAACTCTTGTGGACACTTCTCCCTAAGACCTTTCATGATGACACATGGGATATGTTCCCATTGCCTTTCTGGTGGCATCAAAACTCCACTCTAGCCTCTGCCATAGTGCTTCATAAAGTGGGGCTCCCTTGCTGCATAATCACCTAGAAATTGGTTTGTAGTAAAAAAGGCAGGTTCTGGGTTCTGCTCCAGATAAGTATCATGACCCCAGGACATGTAACCTATCAACTCTGGGGGTCGGGGGCTTAGGTCGGTGGGTCTTTGAGCTTACTGGAGGATTTGGCCTTTTATAAAGTCCCAGAAAAATGACCCAACATGGTCTTCTGACCTGAACCTTAGAAAGAGAAGGGAGGAGACTGGACCTGAGCCAGAGCTTTCAACTGAAAACTGCTTTGACCTCTAACAACAGAGAAGTTGGCACTAACATCTAGCCAGAGGCCTCTCAAAGGCAGGAACTCAGGACGAAAGTCAGGCTTACAGTCCAGTCTCTCTTCCTGAGCCATAGCCACAATCTGGGGCTTCTCTGTGATGGTTATACTTTATCTAATTACAATTCTTTATCTTATTCTAAGATGTCATCTTGCAGAAGTATTCTCTTATCACAGAGACATTCTTTCCCATCCCTCCTCTCTTAGCTACAGAACTATTGAATAGTACAGAACTATCCATTTTTAACCATTCACTAACCATCTTATTGACAGACATTTGGGTCGTTTGGAAAATAACTACAAGTCATCCATAAAATTCGGCTCTTAAAAATTAACTATATATTGATTTTTTTTTCAAACTCTCTGGTTAAGATTTATAGCCAAGGCTTCAATAAACTCTCTTGTAAGCAAGATAACCAAAAGCAACTTCAGGCTCAGCTCCAGCGAAAGCAATTATACCCTCTGCCTGTCTAATTCCCCTTGTAATTTTAGCCATATAAAGTAAATCATGTCTGGACAAAGGTAAAAAAGACGGGGGGGGGGGCGGTGTTTTGTGAAATGTTTTTATTTCTTTAGTTTAAAGGAATCTAACTCATTTCCCCTTGCTTTTGCATCCCCAAAGCTTGAATAGCAATTCTACCAACCCATGAGTAGAACCTGGCAAGCAGAGTCCTTAGAATTTGAGTTTTGGCAGGAATCCCTTAAAAATTAAATGTATATTTATATGGTTACATTATTTTGAAAAGCTCAAAGGTAAAATTAAATATTTTGTTCACCCTTGTGTATGTGTATGAGTGTGTGTGTATGCACACGCGCGCGCGCATGCTCATGCATGTGTGTGTGTGTGTGTGTGTGTGTGTGTGTGTGTGAGAGAGAGAGAGAGAGAGAGAGAGAGAGAGAGAGAGAGAGAGAAAGAGAGAACATAAATATAATACATTCTATTGGTATAATGTTGCAAAGTTCTAATCCGTGTTTCCAGATCTCTAGAGCCTGACTTCTTGGGTATTTTTTTTTTCCAAGTAGATGTGTAGATAGATAAAAGACAGAAAACTAGAATCTACAACATTTTTTTCTTCTTAAGAACCGCCACTGCTGCTTAGATGAACCTTACTGAGAGGCTTGCTTCCTGGAGGCATATGGTATGGGGGTTGCTGTCAAAAGCTGGCTCTGAAGCCTTTCATCAGCACAGGCAAGTACTTCTGAGTTAACCATTTACTGTTAGCAGCTCACTCCATGACTGCAGAACTCTGTGGAGCCATCAGGGCTCCCATATTTAGAAAAATAATATTGCTAATCAACCTGGACCTTCTGTATACTCTGGTCAATTAGCACATCTTCTGGTGTTTCACATGCACAAAAAATTATTCAGGGCCCTAACCATGCCACCAAGGTCATCACTACGCTTGGGGCACCATATCCATAGCTGTCTGATGTTCACCTGAGTGCTCGCCCTCAGTTAGAAGCCCCTCTCATATCCTGCTGACTATTATGGAGGGATATTTTAATAAGATTTGAGATCTCAGAGACCAGATCCTGCCAACCCCTGAGCAGGTGATCAACAAATGCCTTTTGTACTGACACATGAAAAGTTCAGCCATGAACTTCTCAAATGCTGTTCCTTACTGCATGAGTTTGAACATAAATTTGAGGGATTTTTTTAAGCAGCATAAGATGATGGGGGTGGAATTCACTTAGTGACTCACTGCTGCTAACTGAAAATTTTCGGTAAATGGTGACTTTATATTTTGCAAGTTTTGCAGGCTTCCATTGTTAAGCTGATTTCTAAATGAGGCATATGTCACTAAAGTGTCCCCAAAGCTTTTCATCGCACAGAGAAGGGGTGAGAGCAATGGTTAGTAAAGGAATCTGATAGAGAATCAGTGCCATCCATGATGGCTCCCACCTGGAAGCCATCAGGACACAGTGCTTTGCCTGGATAAATGTCTCCTGATGACAAAACCATTGTGAGGTCTGCAATCTGTCACATTTTCTAAGGGACAAAACATCTTCCATTGCATCTGGAAGGATCTCAGGACATATTTCAAAATATTCCAAACTGGAACAATCATTACTTCAAGCCACAGTCATTCAGGGAATAACTTCAGAGAGAGGCCTGACTCTCGCTGTGTAACAAGCTGTCCAGACTCTGTTGGGTGGGGTGGCCTGCCCATACTCAGGCTGGGAAACAGCCTTGATTCCTCTGGGCCATTGGAATTTCAATAAGACAGAATAAACAAACTTCAAAGTCACCTTTATCATTCAGTATCTATGAGGTTTACTGCTCCCACCCCACCTGCCCCTGCTCCAGAGGTTCCCACCACAGATCTCCCGGCAGCAACAGTAGAATTGACTGCCTGAGTCTAGAGGTCCATTTGTGCTATTGTTCCTCTAGAAGCTCATTTTTCTTCTTCTAAAAAGTGTGACAGCATGATGCTTTGGCTATTTCTTAGGATGTCACTGTCTTTAGGAAGACTTCCAGGAAGTTTAACTGAAACACTGTTGCTTTGTTAACTCTGTTGATTCTAAGTTCCCTGGATCCCGGTGAAGAGCCCCAATCACACTGTGGTGGGAAGAGTCTCTCCTTTCTTCAAACACCAGGTCTGGATTATGGAGCATCTCAAACCATCTAATAATTATATAACCTCTGGGCTCCTTGAGGCTAAGACTGCAAACCCAATGCCTTCTAAATTCCCTGGCCACATAGGTGCCCAGAAATATTTAGCTAATTACAGCCCTAACCTACACTCTGTACAGCACCCAGCCACAGGGGAGACCATAGAGGCATTTTTTTGCTTCAAGCTTTTCAGGGTCAAAATGGTGCCAACTGGAGGAGCAAGAGCAGCTATCCAGGTTCCAATGTTAGCCCACATCAAATCAGAACTTGCTTCCTTTTTATTTTTCTAGACTTTTCCCCATGGACTATAGCTCATGGGAAAGACACACGGGAAGTCTGAAATGGCCATTGAATGTCCCAATGCATCCTTAAAGTAAAGGCTCCTTATATAAGTTATAGGACTTAACTTAAAACGCTTGTAAGAAGGAATTTGGAGGTTCACACTCAATAAATTAATTTGGGAGAATGGAGCTCATCATTTTCAAATTCAGTTTATATATTAAGTACCTCTAATTTTTCTCCAGGCTGTTAAGAGCATTTTAAGTTATAATTAAAAGATCTGGTCTCCTATCCCCCATGTAAAACTAAATTGTAAAATTAAAATTTTTAGCTTTTTAATTAAGCTGGGTAAGTCTACCCAATTAATTTGAGCAGTGAAATAAGATAAATTTTTGTAAATCACGGGGATTGATTTATCATCCTCCCAACCACAATTAATTCTATGGGCTTTTATTTCCATGTTTGGGCAGCAAGTATTAAAATTCCTCTTACTGTCTGACTGCATCATGTCAGAAATAAGATTTTTAACCTGAACTAGTCTCCCTACAGCTCTGGAAATGAGCCAGGTGCAACGGCATACACCTGTGGTCTTAGCACTCAGGAGGAGTTTGAGGCTAACCTGGGCTACATAGCAAGAGCCTCTCTCAAAGGGAGGGAGGGAAACTAGACTGTATTCTTTCCTATCCTTTAAAATGGGCTTTGCAGCCAGTCAGTGCAGTGCCAAGGGCCAATGGACATTTAAGCATAGGAACATCCAAGGCCCGCTCTCTCCAGGCCACTCCTATCCAGGGAGCATCCTACTGTGAGCCTGTATTTAGTCCTAGGCTCAAAAACTTCTGCCCTCTGCCACCTCTCAGTCCAGGGCTAAGCATCCTGGACTCAGGCTTCAATCTCCCCTTTGATCTGCCTTTTCCCTATTAGGCAACATGAGAATGAACCTTCGGATTAATGTGTCAAGAGCCCTAGAGTCTTTAATGAACATTCTCTTGCCTTCTCGGGGCCCGACTCCACCCCAGGCCTGGAGCTGAGCAAGAGCTGCCACTGTGTATTAAACCAATAATAAAGGCCACATCGGTAATGACTTAGGGCACTCCAAGGAGAGGGAAGTGAGCACCGGGGTCATTCGCTTCTCAAAGTGCTCCTCAGAGTCTCTGGTTTCCTGGCCCATAGTGCTCTGGCTGTCAAGTGCCTGTGGCTGGGACGCACACAGGTGGATGCTTCCTTAGGAACGGAGCGGCTCCTCCAGATGATGGGTTTGTTTTGTGACACACTTGACTGCCTACTCACAGGGACAAATCTGTCTCTTCAAATGGCTTTCCAAAGCAATTTTCTGAAGTAACTCTTTAAAACACTTGGGGATGAATCATTAGAACATTCCGGGTTGATGAGCATCCTAGAAGGAAGATGACAAGCAAATGGAGGCCATCTTCTCTGCCTCCACAGAGTGGGGAAGACTCAGTTACAGCCCTTCAGACCCTGGGTCCCTCCCCTGTTCCTATCAGAAGTTCCTCATGAGCTCCTGGCCCCAGAGAGTCCTGGCAGGGATTGCTCGGTACCTTTGACATTATTCCCCAAACCCAGTTCAGATTGAAACACAACCTGAGTGGTGCTGATGTAGCTCAGGAACCTTGAGGCTTCTTCATCCAGGGACTGAGCAGGGCCTGCCCAAGGCTGGAGCTCTATATGCCACCGGGGACCCTGTGAGAAAAAAGGACACAGTCAGAGTGTGAAAACTGAGGATCTGGGAAGGATGGGGGAATATCAAATTGGGCCAAAACTACCGGTGTGTGTGTGTAGAGCTGCTGTCCTTTAAGGCCACCTAAACCATAGGAGGGCATTGTAAAAAAGTCCAGTACCCAAGTTAAGAAGCTGGTGACAATAACCCCTGGGATCTGGTCACAGACAAACTCCACCTGACTCTGTCTGATAAGTGGCTGGAAACACGATACCGCTTCATGTTCAGAGGGAAAAGGTCCTTAGTGCATCCTGTTTTCGAAGGTTAGAGCTTTAAGAATCTGCTCCCTAAAGAGCAGTTCTGGGGTTCTCAACACCATAAAGCTGAAGAAACACGCCAACATTTGATCATCCTCCTTAGCACTGGGAGAGATGGACAGCAGAGCCTACTCCTGAGCTTGTGTGTGGGACAAAGATGCTGAGCTGTGCAGGTGGCTTTCTAGTACTGGGGGACAGCCTACACCTGTCAGCAGAGTCTGAGGTACTTCTGCTACTAGACCGTTAGGGGTGGACCTGAGCTTCGTTGATGGCAGAAAGGCTGGCAGGGAAAACCGTGGTCTGCAGAAATGCAAGTGGGAACACCTGTAGGGAAAAGGAAGCTCCAGTCAGGAAGTCTCTGTGGAGTTCACGGCTCCTCCTCTCCTAGAGGATCACCAATTGGAGACTCAGTGATGAGAGAGAAATGGAGGCAGGAGACCCTCCAGGGGCTGGTGTGCTGAATGGCATGGTAGCGGGACTTCAAGGGTCATAACAGAGGAGCTCCCTCTAGGTAGTCAGGTTGGCCCCACGCTCAATGTATGGCTGACAAGGGGTCAAAGAAAGGCTCTGGCACCAGAGAAGGAGCCATCAAGTACATACATCATTCTCCAAGCAGGGGTTGTGGCAGGAGCCATCACTACCATCACCCCAACTGAGAGAAGCATTTAAACAAGCTGGGAATGAGACACATTAACACAGATGTGATTGTCTTTCCTTACATGAGGTGGCCTAGATTAAAATGAAAACCAGGAAGGGCAAGGCAATCAGGGTAGTCAGCACGAAGCAGGTTTCCGGGTTTAGAAGAGCAGGCTCCTACTGTGTGAGGATCTAAGATGCATGCAAACACTTTGGAAGTGATTGGCCAGGGTTGGGCATTATTAAATGTCTACCACTGCATAACCCACAGGCTCAGCAGCTCCCCAACAGACTGTCCAGTCCTGAAGCTTAAGAACATGAAGTTGCTCAAGACTGAACTAGCTGCTCTGATCTCCTGCAGGCTGCTTCTTTCCCAGTGATCCACTCAAGGGACTTTAGACTCTGAAGGCTCAGTAGGGTCTTGCTTAGCGTATCATCTTGCTGATTTTGTCCTGAAATTCTTCGTGATTCTTAAAGAAGGGTCATCACAAATTATGTATCCAATCAACAGAGCATGGTGGCATACATCTGTAATCTCAACACTGGCCCATGCTGAGGCAGGAGGGTAGCAAGTTTAAAGCCATCCCAGACTACTGTGATGGTTAATTTCAGTTGTCAACTGATGAGATCTAGAACCACAGTTGACTGGCTTCAGGACATGCCTGTGGGTGGTTATCTTGATTATATTGATTGAGATGGGCGGACCTGCCCACTCTGTGTAGCTATATACTCCCAAGGCTAGCACGGCAGAGTGCGTAAAGAATGAGATGAGCACAGCATTCATTACTGTCTGCTTCTCAACTATGAATGCCATGTGACTGCTGCTTCCATCTGCTGCTGCTGTGACTTTCCTGCCATAATGGACTGTAATCTCGAACTGTGAGCCCAAATACACCCTTAAGCTGCCATTGGCAGACTGTCTTATCAGAGCAACAGGAAAGAGACTAGGTGCTTCATAGCAAGGGTGGAGTCTGAGGAGTCTCAAGCCAGATTTGGAGAAAAGCTAAATGGGAGGTTAATAGATGAGGTAAATGACCCTCAGGACAACACACAGACAAACAGAAATGGGTTCATTTAAGTTGTAAGATGTGGCCGGAGACAAGCCTAAGCTATGGGCTAAGCATTTATAATTAATAATAAGTCTCTGAATAGTTTTTTGGGAGTGGCTGCCAAGACACAGAGAAACTTCATCTACACTGGTGATACCAGAGAACCCCCTGAGGAAATGGTATAAAGAGGGTCTGTAAGAAAGAAACATAGCCAATCCTATTACAGCTACCTTATCTGTCCCACCCACCAATCTCATGCCTCCTATTAGCCAAATCCACAGGAAGGGAAACTGAGACTGGCCCCTGCAGTGAGCCTTTACTGCCCCCCCAAGATTTCCAGGCTGGTGAAAGAGAGTGGAGGTGACATGGAAGAAAGATTTGACCCAAGAGTCATTCATTCATTTATTCATTCATCCAAATTCATTCATTTGTGCTTCATGCCAGGCTCTTTGTCTCAATTTAATACAGGGCACAGGTGTATCACGGAAACAAATGTAAGAGATTTTTAAGGGTCCCTGATGGAATATCCTATGGTGTACAATGGGGACACAAGGAAATGGGGTCCTTGAGAATTTATTCCATGGTCAATGCACAAAAATGCAAGGATGGATCATGGAAAAGGGTTTCTATGGCTAAAAGCCCCCAAACATAGCAATGTCTTTCCAGAACTATTAAAGAGACACATTCAATCCAGCAGCAGTATCGAACCCAGGCTAGCATGCCAAGTGACTTCACACATCAGTAATTGTGAATCCCTCTGGTTAAATGTAGGATTATCTTTCTGAAACCTGATATTTCTCATTTCCAGCTAAGTGTTGACCACAAAAAGGCTAAATACAGCTGTGCTGGTGGATAATGTAAATCGAGGAATCTCAGATGGAGGCCACAGACAGCGATAAATGCCCTGAGAAGTGCTCCAGCTTACTGCTTTAGTTTTAGCTGTTTAAAAAACATTTCACATAAAGCAATGTTCTTATTGGAATCAATCCGACAGCAGGTCGTGATTATTTCCCCATGGAAACCACTAGCTTTTATCATCTCTTTCAATTATCATTTGTCTTAATTCTCCACTGCACACGTCAACATAATGTCCTTCCCAAATTCCCACAAACAGAATTCTATGAATACCTTCAAATACCCAGGCAAGTTTAACAGAAAAGCATAAAACCCATAATTTTCTTTTTTTAAAAAAATATGATGATGGTTTTGCTCCACACAATTTCCTAAATGCCAGGGTGCACCGTATGACTATTATCCATGTGCTTCAAATATCAATGGCCATAGCAATGCCACCTTCATTACTTTCTCTTGGTGAGGCCCTGGGTTCCCAGACTCATCTGTCCATCACATGACTCTTGGGGCAGGTAGAGCTGTCGCTTAGCAGCAGGTGGCTGCAAGAAGAATCACTTTGTATTGGTTTGTCTGTTTGTTCCCCATAGGCCTGTGTGAAAATGTCAAATACAGAATCACAATGAACTGTCACACAGAGGAACCCCCCCCCTCCCAGACACCAAGGGAAACCCCTCTGGGCCTTTGAAAGCCATGTTCTTGCTTTGAAAGAGCACAGGCATTCACATGGGGTGGGGTGGAAGTGAGGTGCGGGGGAGCATCTCAGGAGGGCAAGTTCCCGGACTCTTCAGGAGAAGGACCCATTTTTATTGTATACAGTCTTGCCTAGCATTTATATACCCTGAGGTCTGTATCTTGAAAGGGAGGCAGAAGGGGTTTTATTTTTTTGTTTGTTTTGGTTTTTTTTTTCTTCATAGAATTCCAGACATTGAGATTGAGAACAATACAGGTTCCTGGGCAGAGCTAGCTCCCAGGGCCTCCTGCTATTCTGCAGACATTTGAGGCTCTGCTATCCAAAGGGTAAGGAGGCTGACTCATGACAAGCATGCACATGAGGTTTGGGGATATTTTCTCCACGTACATTTTGTTTCTTTAAAAAAAGAAAAAGGAGCTGGAGCTCTCAAAGTCAGGAAGCTGGATTCTAAGATTCTATTCCTAAAAGATAATTTAAAAAATTAAAGCAATCTTTTAAAATTCTTCTTTGTCTGCCAGCCTACACTCATTAATTCAAGACAAAGCCTCAAGCTAAACTGGTAGCAATCAAAACAAAAGTCTTTAAAAAAAATAAAAGCAGGCCCACCCATGACCTAGAAAAAAAACCATCAGCCCTGCCTTGCCTGGAAATTTAGAATAACAGTTTTATTCTTCACAAGCAGTTTCCCATCTTCACAAAATGATCTCATGCAGCCGATGAGGAAACCGTCAAACTAAAAACAGCAGCGGCACTGTGAGCTTTACAGTGTGGATGGCTTCCTCTGCTGCCCAGGCTGCTCTTAAAACTCACTAGCTCATACTGACCTTGAACTTGAGATCCTCCTGCCTCAGCTTCCCAAGCGATAGAATTCATAAGCAAGCACCACACCAGGCAGCACAATTAAGTTCTCTACAAGCCTTTTTTTGCACTGAGACAGGTAAGGGAAAGAACTTTGAGATTAAAAACAAACAGAATGGAGCATCTTTTCTATAGGTTCAATTCCTTCAAGTTTCAATGGCACAGTTTCTTTGGAAAGTCATGTGTAATGGGTCATTTAAATGATCAGGGGTTTGGGCCATGATAGAATATTCGGGTCATTTTTATCATTTTACTCCCAAAAGCATATTCCCGAGCCCCTGAAGGCTTTAGAGCTAGCCATTTCTACCAGGAGAGATGGGTAACAACATCTGAACCTTGGCTGTGCACAAGGAAAAGGACACAGTTACACAGCCTTGGTTCAAACTTAAACAAGACACGGAGCTGAGTGTGTGTTGATGTGTTGATCAGGGAAGCCAAGGCTTTCTGGGAGAAACAAAACGGAACAAGTACAGTAGATTTATTTAGCAATTTTGTGGTAATTGAGAGCATCTGCTGGTGGGCAGGGAACAATGATTGAAGGAATCTGTCTATTCCTCCTCGGAAAGAGAAGAGAGCTACGGGAGCTGTGGGGGAGGGGAGGCACACAGTGGAATCTGGACAGAACATAAATCCAGCCTCACCGTGAGGGTTTGTGGGCATCAGACCCCCAACATCCTAAAAACCAGAGTTTCCAGACCTTCTGTTACGGTCGTGGTTCTTGGTCTCAGCCCTGACTTAGAAAGAGCAAGGATCGGTCACATGTTTTGTAATGATTCCTCAGATGCTAGTACCTTATAAAAAATTTTGTTGAAAGTTGAGTCTCAGGTCTGGGTCAGGTAGCTGAGCACATCCTCATGGGCCATGAACACTTCAATGAAACCTGGATTGGAATCAGAGAAGCAGAGAGCACTCTTCTGAAAGATCAGCCAAGGAAATTCTCGAATTCATAGTACCATGGAGTCAAAATTAACCTCTTCCGTTCTTTGCCACGGCACTGTCCCTCCTCAGGGCAGCCAGCACAGACAGGAAACCCAGTGCAGACCTCACATTCAGTCTAAGCAAAGGAAGACAACTGCTATTCCCCACAGGGAGCAGGACAACGTCCATTCTTGTGTCCCAACTCCAAGACGATCCCACGAAACCAGTGAAAGCGGAAGTGGAAAGACTTGAACGGAGGTCCAAGGACTCAGAAGGAAAGGCAACTTGTGATTTGATCTGAGGCTGTAGCTTCAAGACGGCGTGTCTCTCCCCTCACTCCGTTGGCCTTCGACTGAGCTCCAGCCAAAGGAAATGTGCCCCAAAGCATGGACAGTGAGGCTTCTTAATACTCAAACCTCTATCTGCAGAGATAGAAGTCAAGGGGTCACCAGGGTCACTGGGGAAAAATGGCAGCTGAGGAAATACCACAGTCATTTATGAAATCCAACCCACTCCCAAACTACACACACTCAGATCTGATCCTGCCTGGTTTTTTAGTCCAGACAGACCCCCTGCCCAGGTCCCGACCGACCTACTGAAGCACATCCAAGGAGCTACAAACAATTTCCAAACGCGCCAGATAAAATCTCATCACCCACACAGTTTCTGATCATGGCACCAACTGCCCCAGAGAACATTTAGGAGAATGAAGACCTGCTCACAGGTCTCCGGCTTTCGGTCCATGTCAGTTGGCTCTGTTTTTTGGGTCTGTTAAGTGGAACATTATGATGGAGAGGCCAGAGTGCTCACCTCATGATGGCCAGGAAGCAGAGCAAGAGCAAGGAGCCAAGTCAAGACAGCAGTCAAAGATTTGCACCCAGTAACCTACTCCAACCAGGCACCACCTCCAAACAAGAGCCACCAAGTCAGGACCTTCAATATATGAGCCTGGGGGACACATTTTATATTTAAGCCATAACACCATAGAAAAGCTGGCTAGAACTTCACGCCTGAGCCCAATGAGAGGAACCCCATATCAAAACAGCATATCACTATTATCCATAGTCCTTACAACCCAGAGGCTCCTAGATCATACTCAAAATGTCCATGATGCAATCTCTAACTGCTAAGCATTCAAAGAATCAGAAAATACCCAGCATGGATAAGAAAGGGCAGTCAATGGACTCCAGCAAAACCACAAAACATAAAGAAGTGTTTCAATCAAGACTGACAAGCAACTTTTATATATAAAAAAAATCCTTTACACAAAGCAAAATCATACACTTCTGAAACCAATAAAAAGGGAAAAAGACTCAGCCAAGACATAGGCACTAAAAAGAGCCAAATGGACATTTTTGAACAAAAAAAAATGTAGTAACTAACATGAGATCTCAATGGATGGTTGCAGTAGCAAGATGATTATGACATAAGAGTCAGTGAATTCGGAAATAACAATAGAAAGGGAAGCTGAGAGGAAGGAAATGGCTGGGATGAAAAGAGCGTGAGGTGGGGCACTGGACCACCACTTAAGAGTTTACACTACTCTTGCAGAGGACCCAAGTCCTGTTCCCAGCATCCACAATGGGCAGCTTGCAACTGCCTGTATCCTCATCTCAGGGAATCCCATGCCTCGAGGGTACTGACTCACCACACACACACACACACACACACTCACTCACATTACATCTTTTTAAAGAGGGTTAGGGACCTGTGTGACAATACCAAGAGGTCTAACCCTCTTGGAAAGAAGAAAAAGAACAATGTAGAAAAATAACATTCAAAGAACTCATAGTTGAAGGACTCCCAATTTTGACAAAACACATTAATTTAAAGCAACAAGGGACTCAGCGTACCCCTAGGAAAAACACTCACAGAACTCCACATGTGGGGGGCCTGAGGATACAGCTCAGCAATAGAGCTTGTCTAGCATGTGTGAGGCTTTAGGTTCAATCCCCCTTACTACTACAGAATCATGAAATAAATGCTTTTACTTCTATACACTCCATAATTAATCTACAGACAGTAGCGAGTGTTAGTGGTGTTAATGCTGTAAGCAGCAGGGCTGGCTGGGTGAGAAAGGACAGAAGTAACCCAGGCTGTGAGATACCTCTTCCCTGGGATGCTTTCGGTCTCTGGGAGCAGGCAGCAGTAGGCATGCTGAAAGCCAACAGACGGAGAGGCATTTCAAACCCTCTCACCATCAATCTGCCATCCCAGCATCATTGCACAGAGTGTGGGCAGCAGGGGGAGAGGGAACTAGAAATCATATCATCTCTGACAGGAAAAAATGCACAATAATTCAAGCAGGCCCTGATAACATTTAAGAAGGATGGAGGGAAGGTCGAGGAGGAATAAACACTCTAGATTTATTCTCAAAGTTATTCTGCTAAGTTGGAAAGAGAAGCCAAGCAAATCAGAGTTTTGTTCTTAAACTGACATCTTTAAATTCCCCACATTTTCTGTGCATGTCGAAATGGCTCTAATCTGGGTGAGATTGAACGCCCCAAGGGAGAGCTAAGAGAATAAAATGCCATATATTTTTGGATTTTATCACAGGCAATAAAAAGAGAAGCCAGATACCTGGAGTAGATCCAGAGAGAGCCAGAGGTTTCCATTAGTTTGCATGATGCAGATACTGCGCAGTATCTGCATACACAATGAAGATTCAAATGTCAAATCTGGGATTTCACTGAAGCCACATACCAAGTAGAAAAGGACAGGCATTTTATTTCTTTCAGAAGTAAATTAATATAAAAAAATGTTTGCCTAGGAAAACAATAAAAATTTAGGAAAGTATTAACCATATTCTCAGGACTATTTTTACTGTCTGTCTCTCACAAACATACATAAACATTAACATACTTTTCTACATGCACACATAAACTCTTCATAACATGTCAGGTATCAGGATTCTAGACACTTAACATTATCTAAATCAGCATCTATCTGCTATGTCCATGGACTTGTCTCAGTCAGAAAAAGCCATCAGCACCCCCCAGTGACCTGTAGCAGGATTATGTTACATTGTAAATAATTGTCCCACCTACTAGTTTAATAAAAATGCTGATTGGCTAAAGGCAGACAGGAAGTGTGGGCGGAGCCATCAGACTGGGAAAACTCCAGGAACTGGAAGAGCAGAGCAGAGATGCTACAGAGATGCTAAAGATGCCACAGCTGCAGAGGACACCTATGCAGCTCTGAGAAAAGGTACCGAGTCACATGGCTAAACAAGGTAAGAACTATGGGTTAGTTCAAGAATTAAGAGTTATCAAGTTATATGCCTGAACCATAGGTCAAACAGCATAAAATTAATATAAGCGTCTGTGTGTTTCTGTGGGACTGCAGGACTGTGGGTCCGTGGGTGTGCGGGACTGTGGGACCAAAGGCCAGACAGGCCAGAAACTTAATACTGCAGTGACCTTTCCTAAAAACATGTGCATCCCAAGACAGCACCTTTATAAGACCATTTCCAAGATGTCCAATTAGCTGACAAATGAGCTTCAAGGTGGCAGGGCGGGAAAGCCGCTATGTGGGGTGAGCATGGAGATGGAAGCTCGAAGGGGTATGAACAGAGAAGGAAACAGGGCTTTCTCTCAACCCTGTCCCTCCCCACAGGTTCAGTGAGGATCCACACTGGTCCACAAGGGATTTCCAGGGTGCCTTTGTTGGTCCTCAGACCTCATCTAAACTAGGAAAAGTGTTGAAGTCCTATATTCTATACAGGGAGCAAGCTTTACCCAGAGCCACCGGGTGTAGAGAATGTGGCAGATAGAACGCATCCAAGCACAGAGAGAATGCCTGAAACACAGAGTGCTGTCACCCAACAGCCACCGCCACAGCTGATCAGGGGACATGTAAATATACTGAGGGGAAGCAAAGCCTTTCCTGAAAGTCAGCTAGAGTGATACTTGAGCAGTCTTCCACATGGAAGGACATGAGGGGGGACAGCTCAGGAAGGAATGAGGAAAAGAACCTAATGCACCCAAGACCCCAGCCGAGCCTCCATTCCATCTGCCACATCGTTAGGAATAGCACTAGTTTCCTGACAAAGCTGTTACACCCCAATGAAGATGTCATCAGATACACATAGCTGTGTAGGCATACATGTGTGCGTTTCTCGAGTTAAACGTGCATTCATTCACATGAACTCTTGGTTTACGTTGCCCACATTTCATAACATTCATATCATCGTTCTCTGGCCCTGGATACTGATAGGGTATTTGGGCGCCTTGGGAAATCCTACCTGACAATTAGAGATAAGACTCTGGTTCCAGGACATTCTTTGCATGATTCTATATTTGTAGGACATTTTCTTCCTGAATGAACTATAAATTATAGTGCTTGACACATTAGGAAAAGCCCAGAGAAGGTTTTCTGTGGCAACTGCCAACAGTGCAAAGCAATGCAGGCAGAGCTGGCAAGATGCCTCGGGAACCCACAGCACTTAAGCCTCAAACCTAAATGGAAAGAAAAATCTGGCATCTTTCTCACTAAGTGCTCTTTTCTGACCATGGAGGATGGCCAAAGGAAACTGACCCTTCTGGGGTCAGCTATTAACTGGCTTGCTGCCGTGTGACTCTCTGGATTCAGGGTTCTTCACTGCAAGAGAATGAGGCTCTCCAAAGTTGCAAGTGAAGCTGCCAGTCGTAATGATGTATCCAGACCCTGTCCCCACTGCAGACAAGAGCTGAGGGACCAGACTGCAAATAAACAGATCAGATCTAAGCCAAGGATGCTCTGTAAACATTTTTAATAGTGTTATCTGATGCAAGATTGTGGATTCTGTGTACACAGGGAAGCTGCACTCATGAATGCTCAACAATTTGGTTGCTTGAAAAAGACTGACAGAATGAAAATACTAGTTGATATGCCAACATAGGCAGGGGAAGTTCCACATGGTCCTGCATCTAGATGAAAAGCCATATCATCTAGATGAAAAAGGCAATGCTGGCCAAGAGAGTACAAACCAGTCCCCTCCAGGAGCTCCTACAGAGATGTCCAATCACAAGTGCTCAGCCCTAGACACAGGTACATAGGAACAAAGCTAAATGGTCTCAGTGGGTTATATAAATGTGTGCATACACACACACACACACACACATATATAAGTAATAATAACTGAAGAAGAGATCATGAATTTGGGAGAAGAAGACATGGTGGGGCGGGGAATTGGAGAGGAGAGGAAAGGGTAGTTTATGAACAAGGTTCTCAAAAATGTAAATTATTTAAAAAGAAAGCAGCAACTTTCACAAGGAAGAATTTAAAAGCAAGCATGTATATTTATGTATAGACAATCCAGAAAATTGTTGACTCTGGCTTTACATTTTACTTGTATTACATTCGTAGAAAACAGTTGTCTTGAAAGGAGCCTCATGCATCACCTAGACCAACTGCTTCCTATTATAATCAAAGAAAGTTCAAAGAGGTGAAGTGACAACCAAAGCCACACGTAGGAGGTGACAGGAGCCACACTTGGTCGGCTAACAGCACATTTGTTCTCTACACCATGCTGCCCACATTCCAGCTCTATTTTCTTCCCCACACATGGTTTTCTTGATCCTTTTATATAGGACATGCTAAAAAGTAACTCCAGCAGGGTCTCTCAAGTGAAACCTCAATGGCTAGCCTGCGTTGATAGATTCCTTGATGTAATAGGAAAAAATTTATAAAACTGTTTATCTCTAAGATATAGAGCACACTAAAAAAACCTCACTAGTGGATCTGACAATGTCGTGGATAATTAATGCTCAGTAGTTAAGAAGAAGGGTTTAACTATTCACTTACAGGACCCAGGTAGTGCTGATGGGTGGCGTCACATGAGCCCCTGAATGACAGCAACAAGGGAGACTTTGTCTTCACCACCTCCACCAACCCACACTGGGTGTGTAGCACCCGTGAGAAATAACCATTTGTTATTTTAATCCTCTCAAGTTTGAAATCCACACGAATGTTTGTTTCTGCAGCCTGTCCTGACTGATGTAGGCACTGAACAGGCACGGAAGAGGTGAAAGATGATTATTACTGTTTGACCATATCTCCACAGGATATTCTCAAGGCCACATATCCTAGTTAGGATTTCTATTGCTATAAAGAGACACCATGACCATAGCAACTCTTATACAGGAAAACACTTAATTGAGGTGGCAGCTTACAGTTTCAGAGGATCAGTCCATTGTCATCATGGCAGAAAGCAAGATGGCATATAGGCAGACATGGTGCTGGCTACATCTTGGCCATAAGGCAATAGGAAGTGGACTGTGACACTGGGTAGTATCTTGAGCAATGGAAATCTTAAGGCCTGCCCCCACAGCGACACACTCCTATGGTGATACGTTTTATATTTAATAAAATCAGTTTGGAATATCAGAGGGCAGCATCACCCACAGTCAAGACAGGAGGGTCAGGGAGTGCTAACTCACACCTTTAATTCCAGCTTGGGAAAGAGGAGTCATGATCTACGCCTTTAACCCCTAACTCCAGAGAGACAGAGATCATTCTGTATTTCTGTGAGTTCAAGGCTAACAACCAAACAGTAGTAGCTCACACCTTTAATCTTAACTCTAGAATATGATGCAGAGTTGAACCTGGAAGTGAAACAACTGAGCGAAGAAGGTATTTAAGGAGGCACAGGCAGAGGGTGTGGTATTCTGTAGAAGTGACCAGGAGCCAGGCAGAGGACTCTAGACGATAGCTTTTACCCCAGAAGTTGACTGGGTGAGAACTGACTGTGGTCTGTTTCCTCTCTCTGATATTCCAGCTTTTCCCCGCTATCTGGCTCTGAGTTTCCACTAAATACCAGCTAGAATTTGTGTTCCGCACGCCCTAGTGCCACTCCCTATGAGCTTATGGTAGCCAGTCACATTCAAACCATCACACACACCTCCAGAGATTGAATAGAGGGGAAAGTACCCAACAATTGTCTGTATAGAGAGTCTTGGATAGACAAAGAAAAGAATTACAACGGAAGACCATTCAGCGTCCAGACTCAGGGGAACTAGGGAGCACTCAGAATAAACCCACATGAAAATTTTGGTGACAAAACCAATCCTACTATCTGGTCTGTTTTCTTAGTGCATCTGGCCTATATCACAGTGAGCCAGGCCTTCCCTCTCCTGTCCAGAGTCCTCTCTGTCACAAGACAGTTCAAATCCTGCTTATCCTTCTGGGTCCAGTGTTAGCCATGACTTCTCTTAAAAGTCCTAATCTCCCAAGCTATGTGTAAAACAGACAAGGCAGGGCAGATGCTTTATAGTTATTCCCATTGCCTCTCACTTTGTACTTAGTGTTTGGTATGATCTGATCCAGGGGAGTCGTTTTAACCAGACTACGAGCCATATGAAGATATCACATGACTTGCTTCCCATGCAATTCCCCACAGAACTGGTACCAAGGGACATTTTCACACTGATTTAAATGCCAGAGAGGAAAGAACAGATACATCTCTTGGAGTCCCGAACAGTTTTTATTATTATTATTATTATTATTGTTATTATTATTATTAATAATAATAATTTTGGGGAAAATAGCAAAATCACTAACTAGGCTTTGTAGGGACACCTTAAAGTAGCCGAATATAACTGTTCTTTACTCAGACAGAAGTAAGTTGTTATGAATTCTGGAAGTCTCTGATTCACTCCTGCTCATGTAAAAATAAAAATCAGGGGCTGGAGAAAGGGCTCAGCTGTTACAAAGAACACAGGCTGCTCTTCCAGAAAACTCTGCTCATTTTGTGGTGACTCACAATCATCTGTAACTCCAGTTCCAGGGGATCCAACACCCTCAGGCATTAGGCAGGTGCATAGTGCCCAGATATACATGTAGGCAAAACACTCATGAATGTAAATAAATATAAATAAATAAATAAAATTTTAAGGCATTCAAGATTGACAAGTAGATTAGTCCAAACCTTGAAGAAATGTCAGGAAAGCAATTTGGAAGACTTAAAACATATCATGAAAATTTAGCACTTGTGGGCTGAGGGGATGGCTCAATAATTAAAGTGCTTTCTGTTTGGCAGCCAAGTGTGAAGACTGGAGTTCAAATCTTCAGAACACAAAGAAATGGCAAGTGGTTGTGGCAGTTGCCAGAGGATCCCAGAAGCAAGCTCGCTAACTAAACTAAGCCTTATTGTCAAGCTTTGAAATCAAGTGAGAGATCCAGGCTCACTGAGTAGGGTGGGAGCAAGCAAGCAAGACTCCTGATGCCGACCTTGGGCCTCCACATTCATGCACACACATTTGTACCCACACATATGAATTATTAAAAAGGTATTTGTGGGTCTGGGGACATAGCTCAGTGGTGCAGAGATTTACTAGGATGCTAAAGGTCCTGGTCTTGATCTTCCAGTATCACCAAAACCTGAAATGAGTTTCATAAATTTTTAAAGGTTAAGTATTTATATACTAGTCATAATATATTATGTAGGAATCCTTTGGATGAGTCAAGGAGGCTGAGACATAATCTCAGCTATGTAGTATGTAGTTTAAGGCTGGCCTCCAATCCTTCTGCCTTGGCCTCCAGAGTGCCGGGCTTATAGGCGCACACCAATACAAGAAACACTCTAGCCTGTCTCCACAAAATGAGTTAACTGACATTCAGAGTCTCTCTGCTGTGAGCTCCCGCTGCTCACGGCTCAGTTTATTTTCTCCAGCAATCATTTAGTTCATTCCCAGACCAGTTCATATCAGTTTTACAAGGTTTTGAAATGACAACTTAATTCATTCAGCAAGTCCATGAAGTGTGTATGCAGAAAAGAACAGGTTCTGGTTCTTAGAAAAATGAATTTAGTGGAGGGTAGATACTTCTTATGGTTTCTGAAATGTCTCCCTCAGACTCATGTGCTTGAACATTTGACTTCCAGCTTGAAGTGCTGTTTAGGGAAGTGCGGGAAACCTTTAGGAGGTAGGTCCTCTCTGGAGAAGGTAGGTCACTGGGATACAGCCTCCCAGGGTATAGCCACCTGCCATAGCCTCAGCTCCCTGATTACTGACCAGTGGCTTGTAAGCAGCGTCTCCAATAGGCTCTCACTGCCATGAATCTTCCTATTGCCTTTCCACACAATGATGGACTGCAGCCCATGAGGCACAAGCCAGGATAACCCCTTCCTTCCTTAAGCTGCTCCTGGCAGGGATTTTCTCACAGTGACCATTTTAAAATGGTATGGTATGGGTGAACAGTCTGTGAATGTATATTTTAATTATTTATAATCTCAAAGCATTCTGCAATTGCTTCCCAAGTGCCAAGTCATTGCTCCATTTGAAGAAACCAACTGGAAAAGGTAGAAGATGAAGTTTCAATGAGTTTTTTCGAGAAAGGTTGCAAAGTGATATGGGAAAATGAACGCACATTTTCAGTTAAAGTAGACTTCAAGCATGTGCTTTGTGGTATATCTATTTGTATATATAGTTTCTATAACTGACCTAATTTCTGCAAGTGGATGATTGTGGATAGAAGGCTTTGACTCAGCCTTAGAGACTGCACAAATGCTGGTCAGAGATGGTGCGGTACAATTGACCAGGAAGATGCCAGCCCAGTGTGACTACTGGAACAACAGAAACATAATCAAAATGTGCATAAGAATGGATGAGGTGGCCCATGACTTCCTTTATTTATTTTCACAAGAAACTGAATTTTTCACCCTTCAAAAATTTGCTTAGCATTGACTAGTTTTATAGCACAGAACAAGTACTTGTTAGCAAATGAAATAACGCAAATCAATAGCGGGGTGGGGGTGGGGCGAGACGCTGGCCTCTGTTTTGACAAAAAAAAAGGAAATACAGATCTTCTTCCTGCTTCCAGAAACCAAGGCAAAGAGACATGGCCGTCAGTAGGATGCACATTCCAGATCGGGGAAGTGGTTAGCTGGGCCCGGTCTGTGCTTCAACAGCCTCTTCCACGTCTCCACCAAGCTCACAGTAAAGAGATTCCTGAAGAGAAATGCCCATCGTACGGAGCCTCAGTGAAGGGTACCATCCATGTGGATCCTATCTGTTCATGTCTTTTTTAAATATGTATGTATGATTTATGTATGTGTATATATACATATATACATATGATTTTATATTTTTAATCACTACTATAATTCCTTCTACATGCCCTCCACTGTTCCCCCTCCCTCTTTCTCCCACTCTTCCTGCCCCCCCACCCTCCATCCACTTCTCAAAGTGGGTAAGGCCTCCCTTGAGCAGCCAACACAGGCTAACATATCAGGTTGAGGCAAAACCCATCTTCTCTTTATATCAAGGCTGAGTAAGGCATCCTACTTAGTCTGACATGCACCTCCTTGAGGAATGACCCTTCACAAAAATCCCTGACTAGGTGAATGTGCAGACGTGAAGGGAGCTGTGACCCTCTTGAAGCTGTAAACTCTTAATGTGGAAATGGTTCAGAATGACTCCTGGGGTTTCCAGATGTTTCACCGAGTCAGAGATTTCAGTGAAGGGTCACTCCTCAGGGAGGTGAGTGTCAAGTTAAGACATGGACAGTCAAGGTTGAACGTGTATAAATAGCTGCATGTGGATATGTATAGGTGTGTGAGTGTGCTTGTGCATGTGAGTTGTACATAAAAGAATATGTGTATGCAAGTGTGAGTATTTGAGTATGTGAAAGTGTAGAGGGTGGTTGTGCATGTGTGTGTATATGTATGTGTGAGTGTATGTGAGTGAGAGTGTGTATGCATGTGAATGTATGTGAGTATGGGAGGTATGTATGTATATATGTATATGTGAATGCATGTAAGTTTGTGTCTGTGATGTTTCCCATAGCATCTATGAAACTATCACATTTTTATAACTCAAAAAAAAAATCAAGGAGCCGCTGCTGTGAACTCAGCCCATGTCTTCACCACCCTGAGGACCCCTGAGGAGGACTGAACAGAATCCCCTGACAGTTTTCCCTCCCTGTTGTCCACCCCCCCCCTTTAACTTTTTGTAACAGACTGCAATCTGTTCCTATTTCTTCAGTTCTATTTTTAAGTTGATTTTTGGGGGTTTCAAAAATAGCAACAGCCTAAGAATCCCTTGGATAAAAGACATAGAAATTGAATTTCCACTGTTGCTTACCCGACTCCTTAATGTCTGTATGGTTTTGTTATTAAAGCATTAAAAAAATGTACTTTCTGGTTTTGCCGTGAAGTTAATGACCTGCATCAAACACATGAGACAGTTTAACTATCACTACTGTGTCTCATCTACATTCAAAAATAAAATTCACACATGTAGATAGTATATGTTCTCATGTTTTTGCCTCTGAGTATCACCACATCGCCACAAGGAACCTTGATGCTGTGTGTTAAATCTGACACTGTGTGTGTTAAATCATGCCAATCTTCACTGGCTCCATTCTTGTAAATAAGAACATTCCTTGTCCAGGAATAAGATCCAGGCATAAGGTTTTCCAAAACAACCTTTGTATCCAGGGCACCCACATAAATTCAAGTCATTTCAGTTTCAAAACTCATGTAGCTGCCTGCTCCTGATTGAGGATCCTCTAAGTACACCTTAGTGAGCATTCCCCACCATAATTACATAATCAGTTCAAATTTGTTTTTAAGCAATGTAAGGCATACTTGAAATTCCACCTAACAAAAATAGCTGACGCCAAACTCTAAAATATGTTAGTTAACTTGGGAAATGTCTCAGATGACCAACTTCAGTACTACATATTTTTCTGCAATCTAGATTTCAACAGTAGCAGCTGGTAGTGGAGAGTGGAAATGAACCTGTCTGACTCAGCCGGCCCATCCTCGTTTCTCTTGAACCAGAAATGCAGCCAGGTTCCCTGTCGTCGGAAGGGGAACAATGCCTGTCACACAAACAAGGACCTCCACACAAATCATTTCAAACACAAAAGGCCATTTGGGTAAAAGAGTGAGTGAGGCTGAGGAAAAAGAGCCAGTGGAGCAGAAATCCTAAGCCAGCGTTAGCAGAGTGAGAAGTCACTGGTCCAGGAGATCAGCGGAGTGATGGAAGGAAGGACACCTGTTTTGTCTTTTACAAACCCTGGTGCTCTGCGCCATCCTTTCTGCCAAACTAAATGAGTACATTAGTGCCAGCAAGCTCATAACAATGGCACCTTGAGGTTCTCTGTCATCTCCAATCACAGGGCTGGGTGTGCCTGATGAGCTGTGGGAAATTCTGAGAGGTCATGGCAAACACACGGACTATACATCCCCACTGAATTTGGCCCCGTGGATCATTGAGAAGCAGCAGGCTGGGTTGCCAGGGTCCTCCCCTGGTTCACTTTATCTGAACAGAGCAGAGGATGGAGCTTCACATCTGTTATTCACTGATGGGTGTAGTGGGATTATGCTACATTGTAAATAATTATCCTGCCTACTAGCTGTGTCCCCATTACTACCAAAGGAAAGGCACAGTTCTGCCTGCTGCCACTGTGGCAGAGTAACTCGTCAGAGACCAGGCCTGCAAGGGTGGGGAAAGCAAGGAGGTCAGTCACTCAAGTGTAATAAAAAATTAAAAAGGCATGTATCAGAAATTGTTTGTTAGAAGCTCAAGAGAGTAGAGGGATGTAAGAGACTGAAAGCCTGACAAGAGAAAAGCATTGATGTGTGTATAAGAGAAGACAAGAACTTTGCTAGCAGGGGCCTGAGAAGAATGGATAGCCACCAGACCCCACTGCCAGGAAAACACTGGAGAACTGATTTTAGAAAGGTATCTGGTTTGAACTGGATTGATATCTCTAGTCCTGCATTGGTGTAAGAGATGGGCAGTGCAGGCCAGAGAAGAGACACTGAACTCTGCACAGGAATTAGAAATGCGGTCAGAAATGGAAGCCAGGCATCATCAGAATAGTGTACAGAAGGAAGGATACCATCCCCTACTGTGTGGTTCTTGCCATCCGCATGTCAGTACTAAGGGAAACAAGGCCCCAGACTGTCCAACAAGCCTACAGTTATGGTGGAAGTCCAGAGCAGGCCCTAGCAGGCCAAGGCAGCTGTATACTATTGACTGCTTTACTACGTGGCTATAGCCACGTGGCAAAGACCTTCAAGACTTAATGGAGGTGGCCTCGTGGGTTCCCCATCTTGTTGGAAGTCCAGGGCCATTCTCCTCTCAGCAGGATGAGCATCTCCAAGACTTGATGGCTCTGAAGTTCTGCTTTCACACTCAGACCAAACAGTCACACCTGGGTGGCCTGAGGCCACTGCCACAGCAGAGGTTGGCAAAATTGTTCTTTTAAAAGTCAAGTATAAACACTTCATGCACCAAGAGGCAAAATTAAGGCTACTTGAGTGCTTGTTAGACAGGATAAAAGAATAATTTTACATTTCTAGTGAAGCATCCAAGCCACCGCAGTAATCAGACCCAATTTTTAGCAATGTAGACTCAGTAATGAAAACACTGGAATTTTTAATATTTATTTTGTCTCATCAGTGTTCAGGATTAATATTTCTAACATAAAATAACTGCAAATGTCCATCTGTAAAAGTAATTCTAAGTTTAGAGGCCACACAAGGACAGGTGCGGAGTGGATGTGGCTCCCAGCCCCATCCTGGTCTGAAGCAAAGTCAATGCTGGCTGCTTTGAACCAAGATCTGCAGTGTTTCAGCCTGTCTTAGAAATGAGAGCTCTCAAAGGGAATGCAGCAGGGCACTTAACAGGCCCTGGCCAGTGCCAGGGGCAAGGACGAGAAGCATTCTTCAGCCAGCGGTACTGACTGCCTACTATGTGATAGCACTGCCACAGTCAGTCCACAGAGCTGGGAGCAGCCCTCTACATCCATGGAGTTAAAACTGCAAAGAAGGAGGGGGAAGGGAGACGGGACAGAGGAGGGGGGAGAGAGGAGACGGAGCAGGGGAGAGGGGAGAGAGGGGAAAGAGGAGAGGAGAGAGAGAGAAGAGAGAGGAAGAGAGAGAAGAGAGGAGGGGGGCGTTGTGGAGACAATAAAAGTATTGAAGAGCCGGAGCTGGGAGCAACTCAGAATAAAGCAGAGTGATAGCGTGTGCTTTTCTCCACACGGTCATCGTCCAGGTTTTATCCGATGTGTTGTATTTTTTCCCAATTGAACGAGGAGGGGTTTAAAATAGATTCTCATTGTTTTGATCTGCCCGCCCTGCATATTAGTAGAGTGCATCATCTTCTGCTATGTGTACATTACTTTCTGTCTTTCCGTTCTTTTCTACTTTTAGAATATTTTTGTGATAATGAAATCTTTCCAGCAGAGTCGGGCCTCGCTTGTCCTGCATAAGCATCCTTCCCCTGAGCAGCGTCCCCAGCCAACCCCTTCCAGTGCTATCTCCTGCTAAGCCCTTTGTTCTTTTCTCCTTTGTCTTTTCTCTTGATGCATAAGCGTCTTTGGCATCACTGCCCCCAAGTACCTGAGCTAAGTGACTGAAGGGTTGATTTCCCTGAGGCTCCTGGTTTCAAGGGTGTCAGTCTACAGAGAGGCTGCAGCTGGATAGAGCGTCCCCATCATGGCGCTAGATGCAGAAAAGAGGGAGAGATGGGAAGAGGCTACAGCAAAATATAAGCCCCTAGGACCACCCCCACCCCACCCCCCAGTGATCCGGTTCCTCTAACTAGCCTCGGCTTCCTTGTGTGCAGAGGGAGAACAGTCCCCACCCAGTGCACTTCATTCAAAGCACACACGCTGCTTGAAGGAATTGTATTCCCCACGATGCCAGGCACAGCATTCATGTGCACATGCTGTCTGATGTGTTAAACTGAGCCTATTTTTAAAAGGCATATAAAGTCCTGAGTATAATAATATTCACTCAGCAAGGCTGAAATGCGGGCAATAAGACGAACCAAACAATTTATCAATTAACTCTTTAGGCCACGAGCGCACCAGCTGGCCTCTCTAGAACTGAAGGAGCAGCTTATATAGCAGCTAATAGATTCGTAAACATTTTTTGAGGAAAAATTATATTGCCAAAGCTCAGAATTACAACACTAATACAACCCAAAATTATTCAGCAGCACTTTGTTATAAGTTAAAAAAAAAAAAAAAAAAAAGGCTTGGATTAGTTTTGAGAAAACAAAATTACAGCAAACACTGGGCTTCATACTCAGACACCACATGTGTAACTTTCTGACATTGCAGACCAGTGGCCGCTTAAGAAGTATGTCCCTATGCCAGGAGCCCTGTGAGGAATGTACTGTTGGGGAATCATCCTTTACACTCTGTGAAGATGTGTCACTATGATTGGTCTAATAGAGAGCCGAATGGCCAATAACTAGGTAGGAAGAGGTTAAGAAGGACTTCTGAGGACAGAGAGGACTCTGGGAAGAAGAAAGGTGGAGTCTCAGCCAGATGCAGAGGAAGCAGGACATGCAGGAGAGGTAAAACCGTGAGCCAAGTAACAGCGCATAGATTAATAGAAACAGGTTAATTTAAGTTATAAGAGCTAGTTAGAAACAAGCCTAAGAAAGGCGAGCTTTCATAACTAATAAATCTGTGTCCTTTTTTTTTTTTTTTTTTGCGAGCTCATGACCCAAAGGAAAATCCAACTACAATGTACTACCAGCTTTGTTTTGCAGAGGAAGAAAGCAGCGGCTGGGGAGATGGCTCAGAAGTTAAGAATGTTCACTGCTCTCACAGGAGACCCATCTACCTCCTTCAGTTCCCAGGACCCACCTTTGGGCAGCTCACACTAACCACTGCTTGTACCTCCAGGGGGTCCAGCGCCCCGGCCCTGGAGGGCACCAGCACTAGCTCATACATACCCACATGCACACCCACACATAATTAAAAATGTTATATTTCAATTTTTTAAAGAAAAGAAATTGAAGTTCAGAAAATGTATCTCCTGTTCAATATATGCGTGTCTGTTCCCATACATTCAACACGTGTGTGAACAGAATTTAACCTTCTGACCTCAAGCATAAAAATAGGATCCCTAGGCCTGACATATTATGCCCTGGGTTTGATACAGAAAAGAAGCCCAGAGAAGCCAGGAGCCCATTTTACAGGCAAGCTATATATATCAGAGTATTTGGATGACATTTGAATAAATCCATGCTACAGATATCCTAGAGTCTTATGTATTATTATTATTAGTTCATACTCCATAGCTGACAGAAAAGGCCACATCTACAGCCATATCACCCGAGCTCTGAGAAGCCATGTATTTTATTAGGCAAGATTTTTAAGTGATCCGTCTTTCTACACTCAAAGTAGATGAGAAATAAACTAGATCATTTACTGTCATGCTGTGCACGCAGGCCTCAAGTGTGGCCACCGGCCTGTGGCCACATTCTAGAAGTCTTTCCCGTAACTCCAAGTAAAGATGAGAAAATGGTCACTATGAATATGGTTTTAGACATGGTGCTTGGCTCCTCTTCTCTTTTACATTCATAACTTTTGATTTTAAAGATCCAGTGAGTGTGTCTGCATGGGTTTGTGTGTCTGTATGTGCGTGTGTCTGTGTGTGTCTGTGTACACGTATGTGTGTGTGTGTGTCTGTGGGTGTGTTTGTGTGTGTTTGTATGTGTGTCTGTCTGTGTGTGTGTGTGAATGTGTCTGCCTGTCTCTCTCTCTCTGTGTATGTGTGCATATATGTGTCTGTCTGCGTGTGACTATGAGCACATACACACTGATACACTTGGAGACCAGAAAAAGGAATCAGATTCCCCCGGGAGCTGGAGTTACAGACGGTTGTGAGCTGCCTGACTTGGTGCTGAGAACCAAACTCTAGTCCTCTAGAAGAGCAGCAAGTAGTCTTCACTGCTCATCTCTCCAGCCCTTTACTTTCATGGTTTATTTAATAATTCTCTTCCTCCATCTGCCCTGAGCAGAGATGAAACATAAAGTGTCAACAGGAGCCACTGTGTCTAACAGACTCCAGGCCAGGCCTTACTCCAGCACTGTCAGTATTGCAGAGTCCTACCAAATACAGACGGCTTCTTCGTTTCAGAGCTCAGCCCCAATGACAAATAACCATGCTTTCTTCAATACTGCCAAACATGTAAATCATCAAGCAGCTTAAAACACAGACACAAAACATGACCTAGACAGGGTCCACATAAACATCATTTTCTGATGACCTCGTCCTGCTCACCAAACATTCCAGCTGTTTTCTTGCACATGGCAAAATGATACTGCTGGCATTGGTGACCCTGGACATTGTAGTGTGTGCGAGACAGAGATATGTCACTTCAAGACTTATTTATGTGTATGCTTTTATGCCTGCATATGTTTATTTTCACTATGTTCATGCAGGAGACCCAGGGAGCCAGAAAGGGCATGAGAACCCTAGAACTGAAGTCACTAGCAATTGTCAGCTGTCTTGTGACTGCTTGGGAACTGGTTACTAACTGCTGAGCCTTCTTTCCAGGCCCCAAGATGGGGCTTTTAATGGTGCCCAGAAAGATTCACTAGAGCACCCACCCCTCTGTTCAGGTGAATGGAGAGATGGTGGCCGCACCTTTAGCCCGGAATCCAGGAGCAGGACAATTGCAGCATGGAGCAGGATGACGCATGCCCCACATATGCATCCGCCCCACATATGCATCCAATCCCCAAGGGATATATGGCCCAGCCGGGAAAGAAGCTACAAGTGTGAGCCCTGAGCCTGGAGCACTATTTGTGACAGCAGCATGAACTTTTCCCTCCTTCTCACTCTCCCAGGCAAATGACACCATGAAACAAGGTGTGGTGTCTCTAGAGACAAGCAGCAGATCCATATAATTTAGTATCTGAAACTAAATGTTGTCATCTTGTCAGGGAGAGATTCCTCAGCCCATAGTTCCCTCAGCCCCCAGTCATTATGTTCCAAAACCTGAATTAAACAGACCCAGGCAAAACCGAGAAGGGGAAGTTATAGCTGTAACCCTGCAAAGAGCCAGCTCTAATGTACTGTCCTGTCAAGGTTCTTCATTGTAAACAACAGAAACCACTCTAGCTAGTTAAGCAGAAAGGAATTGATTAAAGATTTACTGGCTTGCAGACACCCGAGGGCAGAACTCCACTTCAGACACGTTGGGTATAGAGGTGGCAGATGCACAGAGCAATAATTTGGAAAAGTAACTGCATTAACTACAACCACAAAAAATCAAATATCATCAGACTTTAATTTCTATTTGAGGATCTGAATTGAGATAATGTGCTGACTGTTGCTGTTTACTTTCCTACCACAGGTCCTCACAATAACTTTCTGCAAAAAGAAAGGAAGAGAGAGGGGGGGAGAGAGAGAGAAAGAAGAAATGAAGGGAAGGAGAGAAGAAGAGATGGATCAGAACATATTGATCTTGTGTATCTATACCCATTGGTCAAAAACTCTTATGTACCAGATGCTAGCTTCCTGCCAAATATGACCTGGAAAGAGGGTTATAATAGACAAGACCTGGGGAGACGGCTCAGTGGTTAAATGCTTGCTGCCCCAGCATTAGGGCCCAAGTTCATTTGCTCCACACCCTTGTAAAATACTGAGCATCACATATCCATAATCCCAGCACAGAGAAACAGACACAAGTGCCCCTGGAGCTTGATGTCCACCTAGTCTAACCAAGAGGTGAACACCAGGTTTAGTGAGAGACCCTGTCTCAAAACCGAGGGGGGACAGGGCTAGGAAAGTGGCTCAGTGGTTAAGAACACTCACTGTTCTTATAGAGGACCCTGGTTCGATTCCCAGCACCCACAACCGAGCAGCTCACAACTGCCTTAACTTCAGTTCCAGAGGATCCAATGCCTTTGTCTGACTTTCTCAGGCACCAGGCCTGCACATGGTGCATACATACATGCAAGCAAATTTTTCTGAAAGACAAAGCAATAAAGGAAGATATCAGACATCAACCCTGGTCTCCACATGTGGACCCACAATGCATACATGCCAAAGAATACCATTAACAGGTAGATGATTAGGCAATGAAGGAGACAGGCATAACTATATAAACTCACACACAGAGAGACAGGGTCTGGGATCAGTACAAACAAAATTTCTTTTTAGGTCCAGCTCCAAGATTTCCAAGAGGGTCAACTGAAATAATATAAAATATGAGACCAAACAGTCTAAACTGCATAAATACTGAGTATTTAGGGAGCAGCAAGAGCTTAGCTGTTTAGGGTAACATACCCCAAGAACAGTTTCCAGTACAGGAGAGCAAGTGGTCAGAGCTCGCCAATTCAAAATGGACATCAGAGAGCTACCCCCAGAGCAGAACAAGGAGAACCTTCTAGTGGTCCTTCAGAAAGACAGATTATGGGCTCCAGAAAGGGTCTTCTGAATAGCTCCCCCCAAAGAAGTAACTGAACTCTTCCTCCAGCTCAGTGAGAAATCGCCAGTGATTCCCAACACACTTCTTCAGTTCTTCTCTTTTGTTTCCCATTCTGCTTTATTTTAAATTAGACCAGAGTGTAATTTTCTTGTTTAAAAATCATAAATTGAGGGTTTTTTTATTATAAAACCAAAACAGTGCTACATTGACTAAATATATTTTCTTACAAACATTCTTCCCAGAATCGACTTCTGGCCCTGGATGATTAATCTTTATCTGTTAATTTTCTCATTCCTGGGGCAAAATAACAACAGAGGCAAATTAACACAAGAAGTATTCGCTCTGGCCCATGTTTTCAGAGGGTACCATCCATCATGGGTGTCATCCATCATCAAGGGATCCACCCATCGTGGATATCATCCTTCACAGGTGCTATCCTTCATGGGTACCATCCTTCATGGATACCATCCTTCATGGATGCCATTCTTCATGGGTGCCATCCTTCACAGACACCATCCTTCGTGGGTACCATCCTTCGTGGGTGCCACCCTTCATGGATGCCATCCTTCGTGGGTGCCATCCTTTGTGGGTACCATCCTTTGTGGTACAATCCTTCGTGGGTGCCACCCATTGTGGTGAGGAAAGCACAGAGGAAGGGATATCAAGGAGTTTATGGTGACAGGATCATGCCCTTGGAACTCCTCACACCTGTGAAAATTAGGATCAGGAAACAGAGCAAGGAATGCAGGCTCCCATCGTCTCAGGTATTTGAACACTTGGTTCCCAGTTAGTGGTGTTTTGGGGGAAGTTTAGGAGGGAAGACCTGGCTGAAGGAAGTTTGTTTGGAGGCAGGCTTTGAGAATAAGAAGTCTCATTTCCCTGCACTTTGTTCTTTCTGCTTAGTGCTTACAGTGATGGAGGCAGGCTCCCAGCATGTAGCCATCATATCTGCTGCTTCCTCCAGTGGCCTCTCTTTCAAGATGGACTCCTACCCTCCAGAACCATAAGCCCAAATTAATACTTTCTTCTATAAGTTGCCATGGCTGTGATGTTTTATCACAGTAACAGAAAGGTAACTAGTGTAGTTGATTTGTCTGCTCTTCTTAGTTCCTAGCCCATGGGATGGTGCCCCCACACACTCAGAGTGGGTCATCCCACCTCAATAAATGCTCTGTGGCAATGCCTTTACAGATATGCTCTAGTGTGTCTCCTACATAACTTGGAATCCAGTCGAGCTGACTTGGAAGATAAACCATCACATCATTTAAAAAAAATAGTAGAAAGGAACTTTCCTCTTTGTTATATATGGTAGGGATATGTCATACTATCATTGAGCTGAGAAGTATTAACTTTGCTTATCACTTTTTAGGAAAAAAAAAACCAACTCATTTTGAAGTATTTGACTCAGGGTTGTAACTTCAAATACTTTCTGAGATTATAAAGGTAATAGTGATTGAAGAAAGTGTTAAGTGGGATTCCACAGGACACCCCATCTAAAGATGTTTACATTAGGACATAGGTGGGGCTCGGTGCTGGATCCCACTGGATACCTCATCTAAAGACATTTACTAGAGCGTATAGGTGGAGCTCAGCATTTTCCTATAATATATGAGCTCTGAGTTCAGTTCCCACTGCTTAGGAAAAAACTGCTTTGTGATTCAAATTCATTGGCTAGATTTACCTCCTGAGTAACTAACAGCCTTGCTTGCTATTAGTTTAAATTACATATGCCCCTAGATTGTAAGGCTTCTAAAACTCAATTTTCTTTTATCACTTGAGCAGGATAAAATGCTTGCTGGAGAGCAAATTCTCCCACCCTCCTTTTCCAGAAAGCGCCACAGGACACCAATGGGTCCACAATGACATATCCAGGGGACCCAGGTGCCATTTGAAAAGACTCTTATCACTGATGTCTGTCAGATTGCTATGCTGAGACTTGTCTCAGTAAATGAAGCAGCCTTCCATCACTTCCCCTGTATCACAGAACAAAGAGCCATCTTCTCAGAAACAGAAAGCCTGAGAAGCTATCATTACACAGATGGAGAAACTCAAGGGCCCACCACCCTTGACAGTCCCCACTTAACTATGAGGCCGATTCTCTTCACAGACTGAGAAAAGGAAATCCAATTCTACTAGAGAGAACTGGCGGGTCAGTCATTTTTCTCCTTAGAGAAAATGGGCTGCACAAATTATATACAAAAACCTAATATCTCCAACACTGGTTGTTGAAAAAACAATAGAGCCTCCATTAGCAGCCTTCTGCCCACAGAACTCTCCAAGAAACTAATGGAAGGATTTTAGTGGAAGCAGAGCCCTGGTCCCCACTGAAGGCACATCAAAATTGTAACAAAACCCCACTTCTTGAAATGAAACTAAGCAACTGCTATTTCACACCCACATACTGCTGGAGCTCATTCAAATACTCTCTGCTGACTTTGTTTCAGATGAAAATTTTCAGCTTCCTGGGCAGAGGGCTGATTCATGCTGCTCCTTGTATGTCAGAAATATGGGTATGTATGCAAAACCGAAGGG
The DNA here is from genome assembly GCA_033318265.1 of Phyllotis vaccarum. Lineage (NCBI taxonomy): Eukaryota > Metazoa > Chordata > Mammalia > Rodentia > Cricetidae > Phyllotis > Phyllotis vaccarum. The sequence continues at coordinate 138,032,241 of JARWLC010000006.1, read as the reverse complement.
GCTGGACATGACTGCTGAGTACTAAGACTGTGTCAGTCAAAACAGCTGGAGCTTACCCACCATCTGCCCTCCATCTCCCAGTACTCAGAGATAAGCACTCCTGATGTGCAAGAGGGGTTCGCATTCAGGGTTCGTCCTGTACGGCCTAGAAAGGAGGGATACAGAAAGGGGAAACAAACCATAGAGGGGCTGTGTCTTCTTTCAGAATTGCAGGGGACTCAAGCTACCCTTCAAGGAGTCTGAAAACAATAAGTGCTCTCAAGGCAATTGGGTAGAGCAGGAGGCACACCATGCCACCTCCCTATCTTCTCGCCAACAGCTACAGAATTAGAAAACTAAGAAGATGAAAAGAAGTAAGCCCACATTTGCCATATGGTTTTTCAAAAGAGGAAACAGTCACTCTCCTACACACACACACACACACACACACACACACACACACACACTGTTCCAAAGGATCTGTAACTCACCAGCCAAGACAGCAGCACATTGCTGGGTTCTGTAGCTCTGTGACTCAGAAGTCACTTTGTGTGCCAGCAAATTAAATGTCAAGTGACATTGCTCTGAAAAGACATTTCTCTTGGAAGCCTGGTCCTGAGTTAAGTGTCTCCTGAACAAGCAAGGCCTAGATGCTAAAATGCTGCCTCCTTGTGAATGGGTTGCCAACCTATAAAGGTACCACATACACCCAAGAGAACATGAGAAGCCTAAGTCAGAGGGACCACATCTAATCCTCTGTAAATAAGTTCCTCCAAGAACTTCACCCACGGGAATCATAAACACTTATCTAAGAAAGAAAACAACAAAACCCCAGAAACACTCAGGAAACAGAAAGCAAAGAAAGGGGTACCAGTGATGTTTTGATGAGGAGTTCTATGCAAAGCTTGGAGGTTCAGAGCACTGATGAGATGCTCAGAGTCTGTAACGTACAGAGATAGGTTCCAAGACTGTCACAATCAAAAGGGGCAGTGCTTACGCAACCCCTGCCACCCCTTCTCATCTCCCAAAGATTAGAACTCATGGTGTGCAAGAGCACTTCATAGCTGGAGCTAGTTCTATACGGCTTGGTAAAGGGGAATACAGGAAGAGGGGGTAGATTACAGGAGGACTGTGTCTTCTCTCTCTGTGTTGCTGTCTCTGTCTTCTCTCTCTCTCTCTCTCTCTCTCTCTCTCTCTCTCTCTCTCTCTCTCTCTCTCTCTCTCTCGATTATTTCCTCTGATTAAGGTAACAATCTGATTGCTGAATGTCCACATCTGAAAAAAAAAAAAAAAAAAAGCTTGGTGGCAAGAACACTCTGCAGCCCTGTGACTATTCTGTGCAGGCTCTCTGCACCCAGAACACTGCCCACAGAATGGAATACACTCTCCTTTTACAAACATGGAAGGTGCTCAGAGCCAAAGACCCTGTGAAACCATTAATCAGTATTCTCAAACAATTAAATTAAAATAATAAAACATAAAAGCTCAACAAGTAACTTACTAGCCCTATTTCTGTTAATCAAGTGTGCATTCACCTTGAATTATACCATGACTTATAATCTCTAAAGGAACAAGCTTTATCCCCCAGAAGAGTGTAGGATGGTGAACTCCATTCCAGAAGTCAGAAAACAGATTAAATAACTGGCCTTTCCAGTTTTAAGGAATATTTTAACTCAGCTGTGAATGATTGCTGAAGTAAAATAAACCCACAATCTGTCTAGGAAGTTGGAGAGTTGAGATATACATTCTCAAAATAAATAAATGACTTTTGAGAAGGTAATTTAAGGATAATATTTCTACAGGAAGCTAATAACTTAATATTTTTACAATAGTGATAAGTCTTACTTCTTATATAGTTTAACCAAAGACATTATAATCACCCATGAGAAACTCAAGATGTAATGGTACTCATCTTTCTGTTAGTGTCTCTGGAGATTACTAGGGTCACTGTGGGAAATGAAGTCTCTCCCAGTTGAGAGCACTTTGCTTAGACAAAACATTCAATCTGAGATGGATTCTAAGGTCTCCACATGAACAAAACATCTCAAACTCACAGAAGGCATTGTTGTTTTTTTAGACTGCAGAGACATCAGCATGGTAAGAAGATCTTCCCAATGAACCTTGACCTGAATGGTCATGGAGAGAAATGAATGTTTGAAGTGGGAAAGAGCTGAAGAAAATGCAGGATAGGGCCACACAGAACAGCACTTGGGATATGGCAAAGAAATGCAAATAAGCTGTGGTAGTTCATATTTGAGAACAGCTAAGGCTTGAGACAACTCAGAGAAAATAAAAGCTGTTACATTGTGTTTGTAACACGTCAGATACTGTGTTAACATTTTCTTCATAATTTAATTGTAGTTACTGAATGCCAGTGTTCAGACCCCTGTCCTGTGAGCCACACTCACCCCCAGTTGACCTCACACAATCTCATAGTTTTAGTACCATTAGCATGTAATGACCCCAAATCACTACTTCAGCCTGGACACTACCTCTGAGCCCCAGACCCAATATGTCTGACTGTCCCTTTGACATTTCCAACTATCTAAAAGATATTTGAAAGTTATCTGATGTCAGGACATCCTTTCCATAATTCACCAAAAGCAAACAGAATCCACCCGCTTCTCCATGTACCTTCCACAGGTACACGGAGAGGACCCAGTGTCTTCTACTTCTTGTAACCTCCACATCTACAGCCTGCCTGCTGTTTTCAGACTGGATCTCTGCTCCAACCTCTTACAGGGAATAAATGTGAGAGCCTCCCGCATACCCAGTGACCCCCTGAGTCTATGTATTCCAAACCTTAACACTGTAAAGTAGGTTCTAGTTACGAATAACTGTGGAGACAAAGCCACAGGACCCCTTGACCAGCAGAAACAGGTGTGGACAATGACTCTGCAGGGGAAGAGCATCAAAAAATGTTTGAGGACATCCACAGAGGGGCAAAGGAAGCCAGACTCTTTAAAAATATTGTCTCAGCTCCAAATGTCCCCTGTGTTCTCTTTCTGATCTTCCTTCAAGAATCAGATTGAACTCCTTTGCTGAGCCCCTAACCACACTGAATTCAGTTTTTGCTCACAGCATTTGACCAGGTGTCTAGTGTAAGCCCTTGGCAGGAGTTTTGAATGTTTAACCCAGCATCGCAGGAACTACATGGGCAGCGTGAGAAGGAGTGAATCTTTTAAGAGTAACTAGCTAAGTCTTTACATTGGAGGCACATTTCAGAGACAGAAAACAGAGCTGTGTTTATCCCAGAAGATAACAAGGTAGCCTATTAAGTAACTAGAGTCACATGGGAAGGCTGGGGGTAAGGCAGGTAGGGGAAGTGGGGAAGGGTATTAGAACTGGAGATGGGGCAGCAGAGCCAAAGGGAGAGTATGGTGGTAAGTGGGGGAGATGAGGACACATGTCAAAGAAACAGACAAGCGACTCTGGACAGTACAGGCAGCATCGCTTCGGAGGACGTCACTGCAGTCGGAATCAGGAGTGATGGGTATGAGGATTTGGCAAGCTCATACATTCAGTTCCTCATCTTTTCACTCTTAAGCACCACGTAAATGATGAGCTCCCAAAAGGTGGGAAGCCCGGGCTTTAACAACCAGAGGTTAAATTGACCTACTCAATGAAGTACTCAGGAAGTTAATGAGGCAAGGAAGAGCCTAGCCAGCGATGTAAGACAAACCTAGGTTTGGTCCTGAAGGAGCCAATTATTTTCCCACTAAGTGGTGTGGGGGGCTTGTCTTCTCCCCCTGTGACAGTTCATGATATGGACTGGCGGGAAAGCAGCTAGAAGGTAGAACTTCACCACCAACTGGACCTGGTGGAAGAGCCATTCACAGTGTCTACTAATGAGGCTTTCTCCAGGCCTGGGTGGGGAAAACACAAAGCCACCGTGCATCCTTTGCCTTCCCTTCCTGCTATTCAGCGCTCCCCCCCCCCCCCCCCCCCCGCGCCTTACTGAAATGGGTATGGTGGTTGGGTGCTCTGTTCCTAGAAGGAGGCCTGCCACAGTGGGCGCTCAGCAAACAGTGGTTGAGTGTGGATGAACTCTACTCAAGTCCACTTCAGTCTATAGGGGCATTGAACAGACTAGAGAAAGTTCCAGGCAGAGCACAACTAGAAGAAAGAGGTAGGGTCTAGATGTCCCAGTGGGGAGGCTCCCCAGCGCCATCTGGGTGCGGGCTCAACATTAAAGTCCAGGTCTGCACCGCTTGCAACTGACCTTCCTGCGGGGATGCCTGCCTGGGGTGCAACAGCTCGGCTCCAGCGTCGTGTTCCCGCCACCCCGGGGCAATGCTCGGCGCCCGCTGCGCACGTAGGTCACCTGCCTCCTGGCGCTGCGCGGAGGACCCGGTGCAGGCAGCAGGTGCCGCTGGGGCAGCCCCGGGGCATCGCTGCGGCCCGGGGGTCCCGAGCCCGCGCGGTGCAGTTCCATGCAGAGCCGCAGGCCCAGCAGCAGCGCAGCACCGAGCAGCCACCGGGGCAGGGCTCCGCAACCGCGCCCGGGAGGCCTGGCCGTGACCATGGCGGGACCCCGGGCTCAGCCTGTACGCTCTGGGTCTCACTCTCAGCTCCCGGCCGCCTATAGAGAAGCGTCTCCCCACCGGCCTGGGGCTGCCAACTGTGGCAACTCCCAGCGGGCCGGGTGTCGGCCCGCCTTCCTCTCTGCGACAGAGGAGGCCCCGGAGTAACCTTATCCTGCCCAGCAGGAAGAGAGATGGGCGGTGGGCTAGGCGTGCACCTAGGCCGCCTCAGCCAGCTGGATGTCACTAGGTATGACAGGCCTGCAAAGTCTCATACAGGGGACAGCCACAAAATCAGCCAGAGCACATTCCTGGGGTCTTGGGCTTTGATTTCATTTGCTGGTGTTACTATTAGACACAGGATGAGGGAAGGTGAGGTGCCAGGTTTTGCACTACAGAAAAAGTTCTGTGAAGCAATTTTGTGCCATTAAGCATGACATAAAAATAAAGCATACGTATGCCCGGGTTTACAAATTCTCTCCCTCAAGGAAGGAGGGAGAGAGAATAGCACTCCATGCAGAAGAATCAAATTAGAGTTATTCGGCTTCTAAATTCTGCCCGAAGCCAATCCGTGCTTTCTCTCGGTGTTATGAAATGTGTGGGGGAAAAGGAAAAGAGAAAGCCAGCTAAGACATCTGACAGCAGGGAGGGAGGGAACAGAAGTTACCATGGCATGATGTAAATCAAATTAATTTAGCTCCAAACACACACCTCCCCGCTGTCTTGCAGAAATGCAGAGGGACAAATTTATCTCTGGGCAACATGCTCCCCAGCTGGTATTGCCGCCATCACCTTGACCTTAATTAATAAAACCTAAATGCTCACAGTGAGGAGCTGAGGAGTTTGATGTTCCTCCACTTCAATTGTTAGAATTCTTTCCCTCCACCTGTTTGGGGTGAGTTTAATTTCTAGCTTTACATTTGGGTTCTTTGGATCCTTTGTTTTTTAAACTATGGCCAGGTACAAAACACACACGCACGTGTGTGTGCACTCACACACACACAGACACACACACACACAGGTGTGTATTTTTCATGCTTCTCTGCCAACAGTCTCTACTGTCTGTTCTCTCCCCCAGCCTGCAACATGAACAAGAGAGATCTAGTATGAAGCCTGCCCCCTCTCCATTTAAATTTTGGGATTTTCCAAAAGGAGCTCTGTTCTCTGAAATGCCTATCCATTTTAGGCTAAAGAGCCAACTTATTCTTTGTCATAGAACGCTTAACCTGTTTTTCTCCAGCCACAGAACTTCTCATCCCAATCTAAAGCATTCTCCGGCCACCATCAGCTTGAAAATATATATACATGATTGGAAGATAGAGAGATGATAGACAGGTAGGCAGATAGATAGACAGACACACAGACAGATGTCCACTTGCCTACCTCCAAGGAAATTGCAGATAAAGTATTGAGGAATACAAACACTTTTTTATTCACACAAACTGCAAGACACAGCCCGACATCCTGTGATTATTTACATAAACTGTTTGAATCGCAACCCTCCCATTGTGCAATAGGAGACATTAAACCAAGAACTTGGCTTTTCTGAGCTTCTGCTTCCTGTGAGGAGGCAGACAGATATTTCAGGCTACAAATATCACATAACTATTATGTATTTCATGCCCGAGTAAAACTTGACCCTCAGAAGCTTTTTTTTTTTTAATCATCTACCAATAAAGAAAATTTTGGGTGTTGTCACAAAAACGTATGCATTTTTTAAAGGTGAGCAAATACAAGAAAACACAAGGTGATCTGTAAGCATACTACCGCTGACTTGGAATTTATAAGTATCTTCTCTTGACTTAGGAGCTCCCAACTAATATGATAAAAACATGTTCTATGTGTGTATGAGAACATCATAGCTATGAATCATGGTTACTTTTAATGTCAACTTGACACAGAACCGACTCAGAGATAATCAGGGAGCCTCACCTGAAGAAATCCGGTTGTCTCGATCGATGTAGAATGGCCCGCTCAGACTGTGGGTGACACCTTTGGAAAGTGGTCCCACATGAAATGACAGTATTTCAAAGTGGGTTAGTTCTCACCTTTTGACCTTTCTTCTTGTTCTCCTAAGTGACTTACCATGTCTGGTTGCTGCTCCTGGGGTTGAGGGGCTGATTTCTCTGCCGTAGCAGAACCAGTGTTTCCAAGCTTCCATTGTGAAATAAGGCCCAGTGCTCTCCAGGAACTTTGCAGGCCTCCGGCACTACACTGGGACTATGAGGCGCCCTGCCCTGTGGACTGGGTAACTACAGTTGTCACTCCTGGTGAGAGACTGGTGAGATATTCTGGGACAACACTGACTGTTAAGACATCTAGCCTCAAGAACCAAATACCAGGTTCTCAGTGTCTGATATGACTTGATGACTATCATCACTTGGTTCTGTTCCTCCAGAGAACCCAACAAAAACACCAGCAGTTTCAAGAACATGTAAGACTCAGAATCCCAGGGCTGGAGCTCGAGCTCAGTGGAACAGCACTTGCCCTGAGCTCCATCCCCAGACTCACAACTCTGCAAATGCTCTCTAGTGAGTTATACACTTACACAGAATATTTAAAACAACATGTATAGTGCTCACTAACCTTGGTTCAGCAATGTCTGATGCAGACTTTGCTAGAAGTTGGTTAGTTTAGTTTAGGTTAGTGTTTTATTTTCTGAGCAGTTAACACAGTACACAGTGCCACTAAGCAGAAGCAATCTTCTCAAGCTCATAGTATCACTAATGTATGCTCTCTGCGAGTTTCTTTACAGAGAGGAATCAGGAAGACTTCCCTATATTACTAAATGGGGGTATTTAATAAGATTGTGGACTGGGGAGAGAGCACAGCACAAGCAAGGATACACGCAGAGCAGTGTTGCCCTTAAAGAGAATGAGCAAGAAATATGATCTCATAATTTCCCTGACTTCATTTTATGTCTCTCTAACTGAATGCTTCCATTATGAGGACCCTCCAAAGCATATGCAATGATTAGTCACCTTTTTTCTTTATATTTTACAACCATATTTATGTATAAATTACCAGTCAAAAGACATATTGGTATGTATGTAACATCACTAATTTTCCAGGCAGAAATCCCCCATTTTAACTTCCACACACTATTTCTCTGTGTTGTGGATGATAATGAACTGGTTCAATGGTAAGCTAGAGAGACACCCACATCTATCACAGCTGACAAGAGATCTTTCATTCATGACCTTTGCCTTCCGCAGAGTTGACCTTGTCAAAGTTGTTCCTGGATATGTCTCAAATATGGAGATTACTATTAACTGTTGCATCAGAGGTTTGTTAATTAAATATGGGGGTCAGTTAAACACAAGAGGGACTTTTCTCAGGCCATAAATTACATTCTCCATGAGGTTTTAGCCAATAAAATTAATACGAAAAGATTTTATTGCCGCTCTCCATCATTACGTATTTTAATTATATATGTATTATACACACACTATATATACACACGATATACATATACATACACATATGCATATACATAATATACAATCCAGGATGCTACTAAACCTTCTCCCCTGGAAAAGACAACCTTCCATAGTAAAGAATGTTCCAGCACAAGATGTCAGGAGAGCTGACAATGAGAAACCACGCTGTCATAACAGATGTTGATATCAATACTTTAAATTACTGACATGCCAAGGAGAAAAGAGAGACCAACAGAAATGATCCTCACCTTTGTAGAGTGGTTATGCCTGCTCTGCCATATAAAGCATGCACGCTGAACCAAGGCAAACAGATTTTCAAGAGGAATATAGCTGGAGTGTTGGCATCAACATCTTCCTCCAGCTTCTATCCACATGTACACTGTGAGAAACATACACAAGCCAAAGAAGATGCAAACAGTTATTTTTCATTCAGAGGTCGGTATCCTGACAAGGCTCTTACTGTGTTCTACTTTTGTAACATTATATTTATATTACATATCCAAATCATTATATATACCCAAAGAAGACAAAAATCGCCGCCTTGTAAAGAATACATATGAGATTTGTTGCAAAATCATCATGTGGAGAGAGGTGAGGGATGAGTGGTAAAGCTATAAACTGATCTTTGTTATAGCTGGGAATAACTCCCAATCCTTTATCACTGAGCATGTTTGAAATTATGTATAACCAATATGTTTCAAACTGTGAGCTATTAGCTACATCTTTAAAAACAAAATTGACAGTTCATATTAGTTTGTAACATGTTATGAGAGAATTCGCATGGTGCTACTGTCACTTCAGTAAAGAAGATTGACATGTCTGTAATCACTCATAGGTCCTTTACTGAGAGAGGAAGAATATGGAAACTACAGTAATCCAGACACCGCAAAGCCATAGAAGACCTGCTCTGAAGACCCACAGTGGATGCCTCAGACTGTACAGACCCAAGCTCTATCTGTATAAACACGGCTGTAGCACAACAATATGATAAGGAGACATCTACATGGCTGGTGAGCAGAGTATTCAGCATGGGCATACCAAAGTGATGGCCAACTTATTATGTTACCAAAATAGTATGCATTTGGCACCCTATGAACTTTATTTCTGGAATTTTCCATTTAATACTTTCCCATCTAAGTTATCTTCAGGAAACTGAAATTGTAAAAATCAAAAGTCATGTAAGGGAGAAATAGTGTATTTGTATAGGGAGAGTACCTAACATAATGCAATGCAAGTCCATTAATCATTTTTCACACTGGACGATAAGGCTCTAAAGATGATCATCCCACATCTTTTGACCTGCTTCTCCTCACTTTCTTTCCTCTCTTCTTCCATTAATGGTAACCACTGTTTTATTATCTATGTACCTGAATTCCGCTGTAATAAAAATCATATAACATGTTTATGACTGCCTGTGGCTTATTTCACTTAGCATAATATCCTCTGGCTCATCCGTGCTGTAGGAAATAACAGAATCTCCTCCTTATTAAGGGTGATATTATCCCATCAAATAAATGCACTACATTTTCTTTATACACGTTTGTTGGTGGGCATTTATAATCCTTGTCTATTGTGAATAATACAGCAGAGAACATGGGGATAGAAATGGGGGTTTTGTCTTCTTTGGGTGTATGTCCAGAAGTGGGATTGTGGCTAGTATGATATCTCTGGTTTTAATTTCTGCAAAGGTTTTTGCTATGGTTTTCATAATCAATGTACCAGTCTACAGTCTCACCCACAGTAGCCTCATATTCCCACATCATTGCCTACAGCTGTAATGATGTTAGATGTTATCTCTTTTCATTTTTGTAACATCTTTGTGTATCTCATAGCATTTTTTATTTTACCTTCTTGGATTATTAGTTATTGCGATATCATTTTAATGGCTAGAAGTATCATGATTTACTGATTCTTCTACTGTTGTGGAAGATACACCATTTTTGAGTTTCTAGATTTTAAGATAACACAATGGTGAATATCTTTGCAGCTAAATCTGAAGAACTGGGTATAGAGCATGAGAGAAAGAAGTCAAGAATGATTCCAAGACTTTTTCTTGAGTAACTCTAAGATTAAAGTTGCCATTGACTGGAAGGAGAAAGACCCTTGAAAAGAAAACCAAGAGGTCGATTTTAGTGATATAAAATTTGGAAAGCCTATCTAGACATCCAAGTGAAGAAGCACAGTAACAGTTGGATTTGAAATTAAAATTACTAGAAGCAGTAAGGGTTTGAAGCGTGACTTTTATACCATCCGCATAGAGAGGAAAGAGTAAGATGTTTTTGAAAATTTAGCTCTAACATTTACCAATTTCAAGCCAGGTACATAGAGTTCAATATAGGTGCTGAGAGAGATAAGCAGTATGATAAGAGAATGTGGGTCTTAGGAGCCAAGTGTCTTAAATGCTTTTCTAGTTTGTGGTTAAGACGCCACGATGGAGGGAAGGTAGAGAAGAGACTGTTTCAGAGGATAAAGTCTACTACCGTGATGGTGGGATCATGGCACTGAGCAGTAGCTGAGAGCTTACATCTTGATCTACAAACACAAGGCAGAGATAACTGGGGTTGACATGGACTTTAAAACCTCAAAGCCTGCCCCCAGTGACACAAAGTGAAAACCATACTTCTAGAGTGAAGAAGCTGAGTGTCTATTAGGATATAGAACCAAAACTGCCCGTGAGAATTGACAGTGTGACCCCATGTCTTCCCAAGACAGAGTACAAAGCCCATGAACTCAAAGACATTATTTCTTTAGTTATTGCTTATAATCCCAACAGTTAGAACAATTGCTTGTTAACTTGAGAAACAGTTGTTAAAATAAAAGGCAAAGAGAGCATCGAGGCTAGGGGCATTTATAATTATTCTGTCGTATTTAATTCCTTGAGAGTAGAGTGTTAATTTAGGAAAATTTTATCTTTTGATGAGATGTGTTTAATTAATTTTTAAGCATACCACAAAAAGGCAGCACTAATCCTACTTAAAGACCGTAAAATATTTCTGTGTTAGGGTTGGCGAACATCAAAGAATAGCCTTGAGTTAGGCCCCAGCAGAAGGATGACCTCAGCAAAGCTTGTTTCCTACTTCCTCCAATTCTTTGCTTAGTTCCCTTCAAACGCATCCCCAAAGCCATATCCCAGATGGGATTTGTGTTCACTGCTCATCAATTAGTTTCCCCCTCACTACACCTCCCAAAGCGATAGCTCCATATTAAGAAGCTACCTTAACATGACTTACGCTCCCATCAGAAGCATCCATATTCAAGGTCAAACTCACAAAGTTGAAAGCTCTGAAGACCAAAACTAAAGTTTCGACAAATCAACTGTCCCTGGACCTATTTGAGACCCAGAGCCCTGTCTAATATCATATCATAGCCTAGGCGTCAACCTAAGGAAGCTGGCTAGGCTAGCCTTGGGAAGCGCCTGGGTAGTGTGTCTGGGTGACTCGGTCTGCTTGGCAAGAACTTGTCTCTTCCGTAACTTCTTCCACTTGTTCTCACATTGGTATTGATCTGACACCTGTAGATGCGCTGTGTCCTTCCTGACAGGACTGTCAAACTTAGGGATGGAGATTTTATCCCTGACGGCTCAATGTCTCCCACAATGCCTTCCACCAGACTGGTCTCAACCACATTTAGGTTGTTGATGAACAACAGGAATCATACCCTCATCCTATGGAGTGAACTCCCAGCAGATCATGTTGCTTATGTATCTCAACCAAATCAGAATCCCAGCCAAATCCAGACTGTCCACTCATGGACTATGTTTCTCATCTACTGCCTCCTGCACTGCAGACCTAGAGAAGGATCAGAGACATCCTCATGGAAGTCACTAGGAAAATGAAGATGAAAGAAACCATTGTGGAACTGTGAGTATTCAGGAAGGGTGGAAGCCAAAGCATCCAGTGGCTCTGAAGTCAGCCTTAGATCCTTTCTGACAGGAAATTTGACCGACAAATGTGCAACACACACATACACACACACACACACACACACACACACACACACACACACACACACTTTTTAGACACATTCTATAAGCAAGTTTCAGCATTCTTAGAAAAATTGGTTTATATGTTACCTTCCGCAATGAGACATTCCTAATAGGGCCACCTAGGAAGTACTTTCCTCTGCACCCTCCACAAATCTTATCATTATGATACATACCAAAAATAATCTCCCCGCTATATATCATTTTAAAGTAAAAATCATTCCTAAACTTTCCCAAACTCAAGGGCTTACAAAACCTTTCAAGGCCAGAAAAGATCACTGGAGACTGACAGGGTATAAAGTGAGGCACAGCTTGCTCAAAGGTAAAAATCCCAAGGTTCTGTCATTTCAGCTCAACTTGTGAATATATTAAAAATCCTGAGGTCAAAAGACCTGTTGGTTTCTCCACACATTAAGGCAATAGCCCTAGGGAAACACAGGAACTTTATTATTTTCAGATCAGAATGCACAGGTTCTCTGATCCAAATGTGCTTAAGAGTCAGATTGTGCTCAACTGCAGCTTTAAAAGACCCACCTCAGGGGAGTTTCGGTCACAGGCACGTCCCCAGAACCACCCTTTTCTGCACCAGCCCAAGGTCAAATCTACAGATGCCTGGGCTGTTTCACACTGTGGTGGCAAAGGGTGCAGGAGACCTGGTTTTTACAAGGCATCTTTGTATCCATGAGTCCAAACATTCTCCATCGAGTCCCCTAAGTGCAGACACAAAGTTTCCAGTACTGACAAGGCATCTCCATGTCTGAAAGCTCAAAGGGCAGCATTTCTTCCCCCATCACTTCTCACAGGCAGGGAGATGAAGAGAATGTTAAAAAGAGACCTCTCTCCCTTCCTGTCTCCCTTCCACTTTTCCTTCTTCAATTTGTCCTCAGAGCTGTGGAGTGGGCATCTCTATTCCTCATCCCGCTTTCTCCTTTTCTTCTCATGAAGCCTAAATCCCTCCTCCTACTTCCTCTCTCTAACGGAAGTCCCGCCTATACCTTCTGCCTAGCTATTGGCTGTCTGTCCAGCTTTCTATTACACCAATCGCAATGATACACCTTGTACAAATATCCACAGCAGTTGCCCAGGACTTCGGCACACCTTGGCTGTAATGTAATGCCCTACAGCTCCAAAGTTGCATTCCTCTCGCTGCCTTGGAACCTTCATCTAAAAAATAAGTATAATAAAAATGACTTTCTCGTGGGCTTGTGCTTTAAATGCCTGAGCCTGTGTGACTTCATATATTTAAGGAGCTTTCAGGAATGGGCCTAGCCCACAGTGTTAATGCTGTGTAATTTGTTACTGGCGTTATTCTCTGTGAATCAGAAAGGATATTTGCATCCATTTCGTGTTTTGCAGCAATTTATGTTTTTCCTCCCTTGCCTTCAGTTGGATTATTTGGAGCCTGGGCTTCATTAACTGCCCTGAAATATGAAGGTGTTCTTCCGACCTGGAGCCTCTGGCCTTTCTCTGTCCTCTGCCAGGAGATGGCTCTCCAAAGTTCCCCGTTATTTCTGTGAAGAAATATTGATCAGACTTAACTGGCTGATCTCACCTTCCCCTTTGATCTGCACTGTGGTAGTCAGCATCTCCTTTGATTTCTGTCTCTTGGGCCATTGTGTGCCGTGCAGCCACACCACCTCTCCCCTTCGCCTCCTGCCCCTGGGCTCACACCACACTTCGCTCCTCTTTGAAGCTCACTCTCCAGACACTTCCCACCTCTGAGTCCCTATTACCTGCAGCCCAGAGCAGCCTTGGTGACCGTCACTCCACTAGGGCTCTTGTCTTCATTATCAGATGCACACCCACCTGCAGAGCACACATCTTCCAATCCCTCCCTCCAGAATTTTCCAAATCTTCAGACTGCTGAGAACAGCTTCCACCAGGAGCAGGAGGCCCGGAGCTTCCCGTTCCTCATCTCCCACTCCTCTACCTTCCCCAATGACTGAGCCAGTTGCTTGGGAAGGGAGACAAATGTCTTCTAAAGGAATTGCTGCTGTTGCTAAGAGAGAGGAGAGATCACTCCTTGTCACAAATGGTAGCCAAGAAGAAAGCCATCGGAGCTGGACAACAAAGAAAGAGGAGATGTGTGTGTGTGTGTGTGTGTGTGTGTGTGTGTAAAGCATAGATATTGCTAAGTTTCTAACAGCCAAGGATCTTATGTGAGGTCTTTGTGGTTTTTAAATCCTGCCATAATGTGGAATTATATATATTTTAAAGAAGAAAGCAGGCCCCGTTACTGCTAGGGCCATGGCCTGAGCAGATATCAAAGCTGTTAATTACATCTGTGCTGACTGTTCAGTGGCCCTAAACACACAACATATACAGGGCTGGGCCCGGAGAAGGAGACTGATGGGTTTGGCTTCATGGTCTCTGGCAGTAACTCAGTACAACATGCGACAGAGAATTTCAGGGGCCTTTCAATGTTGCACATGACACAAGGGCCCAATCTTCAGGCTCCTTCAATCATTGTGTCACAATACTCACTGGGATTCCCTGCCTCAAAACCTTTGCTCTGGTCTTTTTCTGTGCCTGAAGCGAACACCAAAAGGCCTGGTACAGAAGTGAGAGTCACAGTTGCTTGAGGAGTTTGGGTTTACTTTGGGCACAAGGAGTCACTGATCATTTGGGGGGATGATTTCTATGTAATGTATATAAGCATTTTGCCCGCATGCATGGCTATGCCCTACGTGTGTGACCAGTGCCCAGGGAGGCCATCCCCTGAAACTGGAGTTACAGGTGGTCACATGAAGTATCCTGTGGGTGCCAGGAACCAAATCCAGGTCCTCTGAGAGAGCACCAAGGCTCTTAGCTTCAGAGCCATCTTTGCAGCCCCAAGCTATGGCTTTTAAGCAGAACACATTGGCATGACTTGAAATAGACTCTGACAAAGACCTTCATAGACTTAAGGGTACCGGTAATGGATCTTTCAAAGCTTTATAGACTTCAAAATAACAACAGCATCAGACTGCTGAGATCAAAAACCATTAGCTGTAATAGCAACATGGGGGAAACAACTTGGTTCCAGATCCTCTGGAAAAGAATTACGACTGTAAACAAAGACTTATCAAAGCTGAATTGGATCCCTTTGCTGCAGAGCACCCTACCATAAATTCATAAGGTTTGATTCTAAGGTTTTAACAAAATAGTGTGGTCATTGCCCAACTATTCAGCACAAAGTTAGATAATGATATGGTGTAATTCTTCCCACATAAATCCTCTCAGTTTTCAACATCCACAAAGAATGGACCTATAGCTGTACATCTGCAGGCTCCCTCCCATACTAATAAATTTTTTTTGTACTGATGAAATTTTAAGAGAATCACACGTGTGTATATTTAGTATATTAGATTACTTACTTGCTAAGTTTTGTGGACAATGCAAAAAAAAATTGTATGGAAGCCACATCAACCTTTTCCAGAAACCAATTTTAGCTGAAGTGAGAAGCTGGCAAGCATTGGTCATTACACATGACCTCTAAGTCCTTCATTTTGCCAATTCTATATTAAAAGCAAAGAAATAATTGACTTCACAAGGAGTCTCCGGCCCTAAGCTCATTTTAGCAATTAAATATGAAAAGGAGATGCCTTAAGCATTCATTGATAAGAAATAAAATCAAAATTAAATCCATAACCCATCAAAATCTGATCTTTTTAAAACAGAAATTTTATTTCACACAAAGATCTTTTTCTTCTTGGCTGCCTGCTTTCATGAACAACTATTTGCATGCAGCCTTTCTCAAATTCTGTGTTAAAGAAGCCCCATCTCTTTCTGACCTTAATAATCTCTGATACACTGGCTGTGCTATTTATTACCAAAGTTACAAACGCTGTGTAAAGTTTTTAGAAATTGTGTCAGCTTTTTTTGTTGATAGGAGTAAAACTTAGCTGAGCAGAGTAACAGAATTCTTTCTTTCCCTGGCAATAGAAGAAGACAATGACAAGCATGATCTTAAAAATCTGCCTTTCTTGAGCACTTCACACTCCAAGAAAGCCTTTTTTAATCACCCAAAAAGACCACCCAAAGGGTCCAGAGTTTCATGTCTAAAAAAAAACTTTTTTGCAACTCTGAGATGTAGAGGGAAGTTTCTCAGTTCTGCCTCACCCCAAGGTCCAGATAAATCCCTTCCACCAGAGGTCCTGAAGTTGCTTATAAAATATTACTCAGAGGCTTATATTAATTACAAACTGTTTGGTCTATGACTCTGGCTATTACTAGCTAGCTCTTGCATCTTAAATCAACCTATTGCTATGAATCTATGTATTGTCACATGGCCAATGGTTATCTGTACTTTCACATCTTGTTTCTTGGGTGCCTGGATCACAACTCCCAGACTTTGCCCTTTTTCTCCAGTTTCTCTGCTTGGATTTTCCACTTGGCTGTAAGCTGTCTTGCTGTAGGTCAAAAGAACTTCTTTATTAACCAATGGTATCAACACATATTCACAGCATACAGAAGAACATCCCACATCACTTCCCCTTTTCTGTCTAATCAAAAAGGAAGATTTTTAACTTTAACATAGTAAAATTACATATAACAAAACAGTTATCAAGCAAAAATCACAGCTACAATATCTAGTCTATTTGTATTTAGCAAAATAAAATACTAAAATACTCTATCATCTATCCTTTTTGTGAGTCTAAAGTTTCACATCTAGTTTACCTTTTATACTGACTAAGTAAATTTATAACTATCTAGCCTTCAACCTCATCAAAGACCACAGAAGGATATGATATCATCTAAATAAACAGGAAGTATTAAGCAACTTCCAAAATTCTAAGAATGACAGAAACATCTGGCTGCCTGGATAGTTACCCAAAATTTCTCTGCAACATTGGGGTATCTATCTTCTAGGCCTAGAGTCTCTGGCAGACATTTTAGTGAAGCAGGGAATTTGAAGAACCATTTCACCTATTCCAGCAAAGTTATTCAGTTGCTTTTCTCTGTGTCCTGCAGAATACCTGGTGGTTTCCTCTGTGAAGCAGGGACCTTAAGGACCATCACTTTCCTATGTCATTTCTCACATTTGTTGGAAGTCCTTTGTTTGCACTTCCTCCTTACTCAGTAATTTTTCTTCTTCTTTGGTGGGTCTCTGAGGGAGCTGAAGACTAGTTATAGTTTTCCTAGTTACAGATTTAGGAAAGAAACTCACTAAAGACATGTGAAATTATAAAACTGAGAAACATCCAAAGATAGTTTTGGTTTGTAATACAATTTAGACATAAAGTGAATTAGGTACAACACTTTGGACTGATCAAAATGGACTAAATGATGGAGTATTTTTCTCTGAATTTGTCAATTGTTAATGAACTAGGCCTTATTGATATAATTATTACCTATATATTGTATTTATTGTATATAATTTTTCTTAAATTGTTTTTACCTTCTTTTTTATTTTTGACCAAAAAAATGAATGTGGTGATATTTTGTGTATCCTCTCAGAAATAAAGCTTGTCTAAAGATCAGAGGACAGAGTTAGTCACAGAGATAGCCATACAGGTCAGGCAGTGATGGTACACACCTTTATTCCTAGCACTCAGGAGGCAGAGATCTATCTGAACTAAACAAGATTAATCCAGTCTAAAAGATAAACAGAACCAGGCAGTGACAGCATACACTTTTATCTCAAGAAGGTTGAGACAGGAAGTGATAGGGCTGGTCCGAGAAAGGAACATAACATGGGAAGAAACAGGAGTTCACTGCTTTGCTTCCCTTCCCTTTTGGCTGAGGACTCAGGAGCATTCAGTCCAAAGGTTTATGAAAACAGAATCTACCCTTTCCGTCTTAGGATTGGGTGGTGGTGAGAACTGTCTCTAGTGGCTTGTTCCTCTGCTTCTCTGATCTTTAAACATTTACCCCAATATCTGGCTCTGGGTTTTTCTTATAATACCAATTATATTGCATGCAATACTGAGACCTCCCTAAATGTCTAACCAAAGAAAACATTTTCTATGCACAGGCCATGGCCAATGCCATAGGAAAGTCTTCATTATTAATGTTCCTAGAGTATACCATCAGTCAGTGCCAAGCCCTGTGCAACCACACTGAAGGCTATCGGTGCCTAGGGGTCCAAATGAAAAGAAGAAAACACAGAATAAGTCAATATCTAGAAGCAAGAATCACAGCTTTATTGTGAGAAGGTAAACTCTGGCTAGCTTCACACTTTGGTCCTATGTGCTTTCTTTGAAAAATATTTGTTATGAAATTTTATGAACTGTTAAAAAAATGTAAGTGGGGTTCTTACCTACCTCACAAAATTGTCAGGAAAATTAAAATTTTATAGTTGTAAAATTGCTCCAAAATCTCCTAGGAAAGACTGAAGAAAATCTCTGTGGATAAATGTGATATTGTAACCTTAAAATAATTCTAATGATTCCTTCTCAGCCATTAAAAGTTCTCAGTTCTGATGGCCAAGGAGCTACTTCCCTGGTCTCTAAATAGCTCTTTAAAATCATCCTGTCTATAGCCCAAAAAACTAATATATGACTGAGAACAGAGAGGGTGGGTCACACCATCTCTCCAAACCCTTCCCAGATTCATCAGAAGAGCATCTTGTTGTAGAATATTATTTTAAGCTGTGTTACTGTACCTGATGCTCTAATATAGAACTGACCGGCCAGTAGCAAGGCAGGAGAAAGGACAGGTGGAGCTGGCAGGCAGAGAGAGAAAATAGGAAAAACCAGGGAGGAGGAAGAAGCAGCCAGAGATGAAGGAGGATACCAGGGGCCAGACACCCAGCTACACAACCAGCCACAGAGTAAGAGTGAAAGTAAGGTTACAGACATGAGAAAAGGTAAAAGCCCAGAGGCAAAGACAGACAGGATAATTTAAGACAATCTGGAAAACACACACAAGCCAAGCCAAGGCCAGACATTTATAATTAAGAATAAGCCTCTATGTGTGATGTATTTGGGAGCTGAGTGGTACACCGTTCCCCCACATACACACCCAAAAAAGAGTGAAAACAATCAACAACAAGCATCTCCACCAGCCTTGCCTTGACTGGGAGGGATTTAACCCCTTCAACACCTTCACTCCTATTCTAAAACGCATGTTCCTTTATCTCCTGCAAATATAAGAACCAGCAAATGAATTGCTCACCATTCACCCCCTCTTCACATCTGCATGTGTCAGTATTTTCTACTCTGTCACTTAAGCCTTAGTTAACAGTGGTGCACCCCACCTTTAGCTAAATCTGTCTTCACACACCTCCATGTTACAAGTACCATCTTCATCCTTGGCAACAAATGCTTCTGGCTCCAGCAGACCCTCCACACATGTTTCCCAAGCATTTACGTCATTTACCCTAAAGCTCGTCCCAATCGCAATTTCACATGATCGAAAACAACCTCCAGCAGGAACCTACCACACATTTGCCACCAGGATCTTTATGAGATGGAATTGTCAATCCCAATGGAGGACTGAATTGTTTCTATGTCACAGAAATCCACTCATTTTTAATAAACCGGGTTCATTAGGCTGCTAAATAAAAGAAGATGAAAAATAACAAGAAACCAGAATGCAAACCAGGTCCCCTAAACATTTCTGTGTCCCGCGCCTATCTCTCGCCAGCAAGGAAAGACACGGCACACACTGAGGATCCTTCTGCAGTACAACTTTAATGTATCTTGGGGGAGAGCATTTAGCTTATAGAAAATGGAGAGGGGAGGAGAAAGAGAGCCGGCAGAGGGCCGGCAGAGGCAGGGGCCGCTGCGCAGGAACCAGCGGCGGCGGGCCCCCAGCGGGGGGGAAAAGGAAAGCCAGAGAGAGCTAGGCTAGGCCCCGGCGTGGTCCGGGCCGGGCCATCCGCCACGTGGCCTAGAGCCCGCGCCCTTGAGCCGGGCCGGCGTCTGTGCGCACGGCGGGGCGGAGCAAGAGAGAAAAAAAGCACGAGGTAGGAAGCACCCGGTTTTATGTCGACCAAACGGCCCCCGCTTTAGACGTAATATCTTCCTATAGGTTGCAGTTCAGTATCCCACATGACGCCACGGAAGAGGCTGAGAAACCAGTCTCTCGAGAGCACGCATGTGTTCTCTATTGACTCAGGCGGGTTGGCCAGCACCAGATAATAGTGCCACCTTGAGGAGCTGGAGCCAGCGGCCTCCAACATTTCTGGCCTTTCACTTCTGGCTAGGACGAATGTCATAGAACCAAAGACATTTCTGGCCTCTGCACAAGACAGAGCTGTTGTCAAGGACAAGAAGCAGGTCTACTCATTTTCCAGGTCCCTGTCCTAAACTGCCTGACAGGTTTCTTGGCTTCCCAACACCCTAGGAACAAGCAAGCCCTCAACCACTGACTGCATGTCCTGCCCAAAACAGAATTAACACTGCTCAAGTCCTTTGGTTATAAGATCCCAACCAAGAAGTTATTTAACATGCTCTAGTGCCATAGAAGCAAACACTGTAGCCTGGGCACTCTAAGGGCTTTATTTTGGTTGGTAGCTGTGCTTTGGTCTAGCCTACCAGTGAGTGATGATAAATACAGATGAGACAAGGGTGTATCAGTGAGCCCTTTCTGGTAATAGGAAATGACACTAAAGATCTTCAGAGCAAAGCCACATATCACCAAATGCTGAGTTTGTACTGTGGTATGTAGGTTTTACTCTTGGACTAGCTAGTGTTAAAAAACTAGCTTACAACGACTCAGTGGTCCTCATTGGTGTCTTAGTCAGAGCTCTATTGCTGTGAAAAGATACCATGGCCATAGCAACTCTTATAAAAGAAAGCATTTAATTGGGGGAGGGGGGAGCTGCTTATAGTCCATTATCATCATGGCAGGAACATGGCAACATGCATGGTACTGAAGCAGTAGATGAGAGGTACGTCCTGACCTGCAGGGAGAGAGAAGGAGAGACTGGACCTGACAAGGGTTTTTGAGGCTTAAAACCCACCCCCAGTAGCATGCTTCCTTCAACAAAGAAGTATGTTGCTCCTAATTCTCACCCCTAATCTCCTCACCCTTTCACGAAGTTTCACTCCCTGGTGACTAAGCATTCAAATATATGAGCTGATGGGGCTTTATTCTTATTCCAACCACCCCACAACTGGCCTTCTTTCCCTTCTAGATTTAGGCAGAACTTCATTCTGTGAAATAGATGAAGCGTTTTAATGGGACAAGCAAGAAGATGATGATTTTTATCGGCTGAAAAATATCAGAAGCAAAAGAACTTATTGGCCATTCAAGACGAGAACAGAACCGTAATTGATTGTGTAACATGGGCTTCTTTCCCATTACCTGTTTCCTCTTAAGAGTTGTGGCTTCCAGAATTTTATTACCATATCAATTGACACAGGCTTGTTTGGAAAGTTTGGCCTTTGCTTCTGTGACCCCCATTTCTTGGAAGGTCAGATAAACCACTTAGTTTTCTCTTTACTCTGGGAGATTTCATTTTTAGTTTAGTCTGATCTATAGTGCAGGAGTTTAGACCGAAACAATCACTTCCTGTAATTTTTATTTAACACCACAAAAAAAAGCATCTCTTTTGCTGGGTAGAGGTGGCGTATGTCTTTAATCCCAGCACTCAGTGTAGGGGGTGGGGCAGAGGCAGGTGGATCTCTGTGTGAGTTGGAGGCCAGCCTGGTCTACAGAGTGAATTCTAGGACAAAGAGAAACCCTGTCTCTGTTATGCTCAGATAGAAGGGACCCCCAAAAGACCACCACAGAGACCAAATCCTGTATGTAAAAGCAAAGAGCCTTTATTCAAGCTTAAGCTTGGTCTCTCCGTCTGTCCACTGTAGCAGTTAGGGCAGAGAGCACCAAGCCTGAGCAGAGTAGGGTTTTTATCATGGTAGAGACTGGGGTGAGGGAATTTCCAGTGTTCAGGATCTTAATGGACTGACATTTGTCTAGGGGTGTCTTAGAGGAACAGGTTTGCGCTGGGCTCAAGGACTGTCTAACGATTGGCCTGTTTGGAATATCAGGTACCTTTCCTTAGTTGCTGGCCCCTCGCTGGGTGATGTCTGCTTATGGGAATTTCCTGGAACTACCAGGTGCTGCCAGTAAAGAGACTCAGGCCTACTGTCTGATGTTTTAAAGCCTGTCAGGGCGGCTGTATAGCGAAGTTGTTCTGGGCCCCATATTCCTACATGGTCAAAATGTTCTGGGCCCCACATCTCTGGTGGGGGGGGGACACACACACAACAAAACAAAACAAATAAACAAAGCATCCATTTTATTGAAATTACTACAGAAAAAAAATGTTACATTTTGTATGTATATGGGTGTGGGCATATGTGGTGTAAGCATATGTGTATTCACACATGTGTGTGCAGGTACATATACACATGCTTGTAGAATTCAATGTCCTTATAGATGGTTCTTAACATTATATTTTGAGGCAAAGTCTCTTCCTGAACTTGGAGCTCTCGATGCTGCCTAATCTTGCCAGCCAGCTTGCTCCAGGGATGTTGGCTGTGCCTGTGGAGCAGAGGCAGGGACCATGCCTGCCTGGTGTGATATGAGTTCTGGGAACTGGAATTCTTGTCCTCACATTTACAAGGCAAGCATTTTCCTCACTGGATCATCACCCCAAGCCCCAAGAAAAGCAGCTTCATTTTTTTTTTATAAGATGTATTTTATTTTTAATTATACACAGAGAGAGACAGACAGACAGACAGACAGACAGAGACTCTAAGTGCCAATAAGAACCAGAACTACTGAGTGTCAGACCCTCTGAGGTTGGAGTTACAAGCAGTTGTGAGCCTCCTGGGTATTGAAAGCCAAGCTCTGGCCCTCTGTAAGAGCAGTGTATGTTTCTAACCATGAAACCATCACCCTCCAGTCCAGACGCCTCTTCACTTCCTAGGGAATCTAAAATATTCTCATCTTCTCCCTCCCTCCCCTCCTCTCCTCTCCTTCCCTCATTTCTTAGTGTAAAGTTCTGAGGAATGTAGAATCAACTGTGTCCATTCCAGTCTCACAAAGGATGGGGGTCTGAAGGCACCTTGATGTCCCTCAGACCCACACAGCCCTTATCAGGCTTCTACCTCTGTTCTTCTCCATTTTGTCTATGCCTGCTTTCCTCCACATAAATCTGAAAAACGTGACTATTACGAAGGCATGGATTTATTGTTGCAAAACCTTATTTCAGGAAAAGACCATTTAATGCCTGAGGGCAGGGCCAAGGTCTAAGAATCTAGGAAGAATCTCAGTAATGCGCCTGACAGCCAATAGATTCAAAACTTAGCTTCAGGCTGAAAGTTCAGCCAGCAGATTCAGGGCTTGGGTTCCCACCTAAAGTGTAGCCAGTAGTTACTGTCACCCCATACCCCTTTACCCAGTCCTGGAATGCCAAGACATGTAGCACCCTGTTTACATATGCTTTTCTTTAAAAACCCCTCACCTCTGGGCTCATGGCCAAAACCCTCCATTGAGCCAGAACAGTTTTAACTCAGGTTTGTTTGAACATGTCCAATGGAATAAATTGACTGTCATGTGTTTACAATGGAATCCAGCTCCATGATGGTTTTCGGGGTGTCCCTCGGCATGGGTACAATATTATCAGCTATCGCAGACACGTTTCCAGTACTTGCAGTCACCAGGAGGCATTACAGAACCCTTAGTGCAATATTTTTTAAGACAAGCTCTCTCTGTGTAGCCCTAGTTGTTCTGGAACTTGTTTTGTTGACCAGGGTAGCCTGCCTCTGCCTCCTGAGTGCTGGGATTGAAAGCATGTGCCACCGCCTCCTGGCTTGCATTATTATTATTATTATTATTATTATTATTATTATTATTATTATTATTATTAATACTTTATATGCATGAATATTTTGCCTGCATGCATGTCTGTGCATCGTGTAAGTGCCTGATGCTCATGGAGGCAAGAAAGGAGTGTAAAATACCCTGTAACTGGAGTTGCAGATTGTGGTGAGCACCATGTGGGGGCTGGAAGTCTAATCTGGGCCTCCAGACAGCAACCAGTTTTCTTAGTGGCTAAGCCACCTTCCCAGTCCCCACTTAGTACAAATTCTTAATCCAGCTGGTGAAATTCGATTTACAGTTTGATACATTAAGCGGAGCTGAGAGCTGACCTTTACATTGCCACCTAGGTGCCACATTCCCTTAAATCTCAGTGGAATCCTTGGGCTAAGTCCTATGCAAACATACAGAGATGAAATGGTACATGGGTCTTCTGGGGCATTTTTTTGAGGCAAGAAGTAATGATGTGGCCGCCGCAGCTTCTCCTGTCACGAGCGCAGGGCCATATCCAAGGAGCTTGGGTCACCGACGATCGGAGTCCCCACAACAGTCCTGAACTGCCTACATTCTTTCTTCTTTCGTTCTTGCTTATTGGTGCAGATATTTGGAGGCTCTCTCTTCATTGCGACTAAACTGATACCTGATGTTCTTGCTCTCACGAAAGGGCCCAGGGCCCAAGAGAAACCACAGCGATAGATGAGTCCCTGAAGGTTTCCAGAAAGGGGCCTGGGCAGAGCCCCAGAGTGCTGAGTACAGGACACCTAGATGAGCTGGGTCTGAATGAAGGGAAATACTAAGGCCGGTGGGAAAACTGGAAGTGGGCAGATACCGTTCCTCCTATGCAGAGATAAGTTTAATTCAAGGTCAAAGGCTGTGAGAGATGGGCCTGGTCAAGTGCCTGAGCAGAGTCAGTAGCTCTGCTAACAATTGACAATGCCTTGGTTATATTTTTAAGGGATCTGGCTAACTGTTCCCTTTGGCTGCTTAGGGCTGTGATTTATAGACAGCAAAGTCACTTAGGATAATAAAACCCCCAGGCCTGGTGGCAAACTGCTGAGATTTTTCAAGAAGAAGGGCATCATTTAAACATCTCAATCAGCTTTTCTCCAGTGAGTGATATCCTGAGGAGACAGGCTTCAAACTTGCCTCCATCCTTCACACGTTCAAGAAGAAAAATGAGAGAAAATGGGGGAAAAAATACTAGAGGGGCCACATTTGTTTCAAATATTTGATGTTAGGAGGGTCTTGTAGAGATTTGAAAGAACCACAACCCCCAGCAGGCAGGGGCCTGCCATTGACTTCTTTCTCATTTGTAAAAGCTCTTAATTGACTGAGAAAACTTGTGTTGAATATAAATTGGTATTTCAGACCAGCCTGGGCTGTGTGGCAGACCCAGTTTCAAAAAAGGAAAAGGAGAAATGTTGTGTGTGGTGCTGCACCCCTCTAATCCCCACACTCAGGAGGCAGAGGCAGGCGATCTCTGTGAGTTCGAGGCCAGCGTGATCTACATGGTGAGTTCCAGGACATCCAAAGCTACATAGTGAGACCCTGGCTCCACACACACAAAAAAAGTTAAATGGAAAAGGCAGAAGCAAGAGAAAGGGGAGAGAGGGAGCCCATTTGAATAACTTGTCTATTACAGAATAGGAATATATGTCATTTTAAAAATAGCATCTTCTATATATTACACCCAGCTGGGCTATGGCCTTTCTGTCCAACATCTTTTCTTTCCAAGTGAATAAAATGCTAAACTCTGAACATAACCTTTGTCTGTAATAGCGCCAGGTTGACAATGGTAGCACCTCAAAGTAGCCTGTCCCCCTGGGTCACAGCACAGCAGGTGCACAATGAAAGGCTCCACGCCTGAAAGCCATGATTTAAGGCAGAAACCAGTTGTCTCCTCTGACTACAGAGCACCAAAAACCATAAACGATGTTCTGAAATTGGAAACAAGGAAATAAAATAGATGGTCCATTTTCAGGCAGTCGCTCTCCACTAAAAACATTCTACTTACATAGAAATAAGGCCAGTTATGATGATTTATTTCATGTGCCAGCTTGCCGGGTTAAGGAGTGCCCAGATAGCTGGTCATGTGCTATCTGTGAGCATGGATGTGGATACAGGGATGTCTCCAACAGAGACAGCATCAGGAAATCCCTGCTTCTACCATGGGCTTTACTGGAGGTTCTGGGAGTTGAACTGGGTTGCACAGCAAGTGATTTTTACACAGCACCATCTTGCTGGCCCGAGATGAAGAGCTGACTCAGAAGGCTGACATCAGATTGAGTTCGTTGCCCTTGCAAATGTAGAATTGAAACCCCGCCCCCTTCAGTGCAGGCCTGGACGGATGGAAGGTGAGGAAGAATGAATGTGTTCTTCGCCTAAACTGGGCTGTTCATCTTCTCTTGCCCCAGTCACCAGCACTCCTGACCTTCACATCATCAGACGGGAGCTGCTTGGACTGGAGTTGTACCACTAGCCTCCCTTGCAGATCTGATCAGCCTCCACAGTCATGTGATCTACCCGACCCCTTGTGATAAATCTCTACATAGCTATGTGTTGGCTTTATTTCTCTGAAAAATGCTAATATAGAGGCCAAAAGAAAAGTGACGGCTAGTTCTTCAGTGCTGTGTGGGAGTCAGCCTGAATCCCTTGATTTGGCAGGTACTCAAAGGCAGGCAGAAAGGGGTTAGAAATCTTCAGAGTACCAAAGAAGGAAAGGTTCAGTGATGCCCTGCTTAGAGCAAGGCAAGGCGCCGCTGTCACTGGATAGGTGTGCACATTTTGATTTCTCTGGTTGATTCAGAGTGGGAGAGACAAAATTAGGGAAGATATTGATTATTAATTATGTCCTGAGCATTTTGTGTCCACTGTTACAGAAGTGAGTGTTCGGGTTTCTGGATTGTCACTAGAGACAGGAATCTGGTCTGGTGTCCTGCCAGTCTGACACACAGCAGGGTGGCTTGCTGTGCTGTGCCTTGTACACAAGCGAATGTACTGAAGACTGAATGAAGGTTGTGGCTCCGACTCTGTTGTCTTATGTGTTCGGGTGGTTCTCCATGTGCATGGTCTATCTCTGTCTTTCAGACAGACAGCTGGCTCCTAACAGCTAACCTCTAGCCAGTGAAGAAATTTCCAGCATATCTAGAGAGCCATTTTGGGAGAGAGTTAATTCTCATAGGCACCTTGTCCAAAGTGCCTGGGGATGTGCCTGCTTACACCAGCCCACTCTCCTAGTTGTGCACCAAGACAGCAAGGCAATGATTATAGCAGCAGAGAGCTCTGAGAGCAAAGGGAGAAGATGGCACCGTGGTTCTCAGCCAAGGCTTAAAGCCCTGTGGACACCTCTAAACAAATACCAGTATTGCAGCACCTCCCCACCCCTTCCCCACCCCACTCCCCTGTCTTAAAGATTCTGTTGTAACAAAGCAAGGCTGAGCATTGAGGGGGGGTTCCCCCAAACTTCCCATGTGATTTTAAGATGCAGCCCAGATTGGCAGCTCATGACCAACATGAATAATAACCTCTGAGAGATGCCACGGAAGCATTGAGCAATTAGTGACAATAAAATCAGGGCAGGTAGCCAGGCAGCCTCTGATGCTGAGCTTTAAAAATATAAAATGAGTGTGAAGCTAAAGCCAGTATCACAGATAGGTAGAGGTCACTGTGAGAGACTTGAGACACAGTGTGAGGTGCAAAATGAGAACACTGAAGCCTCCACTCAAGCTCAGGAAACAAATGTGTGTGCTTAGAACACATTCAAGACAGACCCAGAGGGGGTGGAGTCTCCGCTCCCACCTGCCCAAGAAGCTATTTACAGTTGACACCTGCAAAGAGAAAATCCGTTTTCTCCAGTGGAGTATCCCTGGGCTTTTCACCCCACCCCGAGGCTGGCCAAGTGCCCAGGAGGGGTCAACACAAAACCAACTCCCAGGACTGTTTCAGTACTTTTGTCTTGTAGGGTTTTTGTGGGGGTTGTCTGTTTTATTTTTCATTTTTTAGTTTTATAAGTTTATTTTATTGAGAGAAAAAAACATAAAGTCGTGTGAGTAGGGACATAAGGAAAACCTTGGTGCAGTTGGGGGAGGTGAAAAATGTAATCAAATGTATTGTATGAAAAGTATTTTAATGACCCTGTGAAGGGCAAGACATCACCTATGCTCAGCTACAGCCTTTATTTTTACTTTTAATAATCAAAAATGTTATCTTTTCATGTTAAAATGCTCATTTATCATGGCATATTTCCTATGTGGTGCACGTAGCTTTTAATGTAAGCATGTGCATTTCTTGCCTGCTTTAAATAGAATTCAGAATTAATTGAATTTTGGCAATAAAAATGCTAAAGTCTACATATACATATGCACACACACACACACACACACACACACACACACACACACACACACACACACACACGCATGCGCGCTTAGTTTTTCTACTTTTTATTTGTCATTTCTAAATTTTCAGTCTGGTTTATTTGAGCTTGATACAACATCACCCCCTGGTGGAAATGAATAGAAATGAACCTGCTTTACTGAGCAAGAGTCAGCATAGCGCTCTCTTCAAACAAAATTTCGTGCAAAACCTCAACAGAAAAGTGAAAATGAGCTATGCTGGGAATCATCATTGCATTTTAAAAATATTTTTAAAGATTTATTTAATGTACAAGTGTATGTGTGTGTGTGGGTGATTGAATAGAAATGGCTCCACTGACTCATATATCTGATTGCTTGGTCATCAGGAGTGGTGCCACCTGGGAGGGCTGAGATGTGTGGCCTTGTTGGAGGAAGTGGGGTAGGCCTTGAGGTCTCAAGGGTCCAGGTCAGGCCCAGTGGCTCTCTCTTCCTGCTGTCTACAGATCCAGATGCAGGATTCTCAGCTCCATCACCAGCACGTCTGCCTGCACACCACCATGCTTCCCTCCATGATGATAATGGACTAAACCTCTGAAACTGTAAGGCAGCCCAATTAAGTCGATTAAATGCTTTTCTGTATGAGAGTTGCCATTGTCATGGTGTCCCTTCACAGTGTGTGTGTGTGTGTGTGTGTGTGTGTGTGTGTGTGTGTGTGTGTGTGTGTGTGTGTGTGTATGAGCGCAAAAGCCAGAAGAGGGTGTTGGACCCCCTGAAACTGTTTATAGTTTTAGGAAGTTGTGAGCATCTTAAGTACTGAACTGTCTCTCTGGCCTTGTCCCTGTATTTATGACCAATCTCATACCTCCCTCAAATACCTTCAAGACAGGCATTATTATTCAAAAACAAAAGGCACCTTCCTCCAGAATTAAATGGTACCCGTCTCAAGATTACTTATCTCAGTGAACAAATAATCTTCCCCCAAGCCAAGAGCACTCCCAAGGGCCCACAATGCACAGGGACAGCCTAAAGGCTCTGAATAGACCTAAATTGGGGAATCACACTAAATTACTCAACTCAGCAATTCTCACTAGACACATTCTTTTCCTCCCCAGTAATTTTAAAAACATGGATACTTAGTATTATATGTCACTTAAAATGACTGTTCTGTCTCCATTAGCAAATTTGCTTTTTGGTTGCATAGACCACTCAATCTTCAACAATATTCATTCACCATGAAGTCAGCCAGCTCTTGGTCATTTGTGGTAATGAAATCTGCAGCCTATGTGACAGGGTAAAGCTCCATTGTCAGCTTGACAAGATGGGAGATTGCTTAGGTGAATACCAAAACACCCCTGTGGGTGGAGCTGAGGGTAAATACAGATGATATTTTGATGACTTCAAGAATTAAATGAATTATTAGAAGGGAGAAGTATAGGAAGTGGGGGCTGGTTGTAGGGGATAGATAACTGGGGTGGGGGTACAGGCTATATCTGGTCCTGATCCTTCCTGCCAACTCTCCACTCTGCTTTCTTGCGGGCGTGAGTGGAACAGCTCTGTCCTAAAGGGCCCTCCCTTGACATGATGGACTAAGACAAGAAGTAAATTAATTCTTTAGGCTGTTTCTGCTAAGTGGTCCCAGAAACAACCAAACACACACAGTGACAGTTGCTCAGTCCTAAACTGGTGCCACTTTCTTAGGCAACTCCACCTCCATCTTCTATCGTTACCAGCTGAGGTGGGAACACGGCCACCGCCTGTGCTAGCAATAACTGTGCTTTGCCTTCAGTTAAATATGAGAGGTCTGCACTGCGTGGGCTTATCTAGAGGAACAAAGGCACTTCCTTGGTTGGCTCTATGACCTAAGAGGATCATGCACAGCTCTAAACTGACAGGAATCCAAGTGTTTCCCATACTGAGCTAAAGCTCCAGAAATCCCCATCACTTACATCATTCATATAAATTAGCATTAGATCCTCCCCGAGCTACCCTATACAACAAGTAGTTTTTAATAACACATATGTGGACAAAAATGGAGCTCTGTACCCCCCATCATTAGTGCCAAGCTTTCTAAGGCTACTGATATATGTTGGCATGATTTCTAATTTTGAAAACAGAGAAGGTCAGATTCAACTTTGAAGCAGTGCAAACATGGTGAGGACCCATCGTGGACCTGAAGCTGTGCTTTGATTATTATTCCCTGGGGGGTGATTTGCTGCCGTGTGGTGTCAGCTACAGCTTTGACACTGTAGCGGGAGTCCTGAGGGTGTGGATCCACTCCATCACCAGCCTGGTGGCTTCCAGAGCACAGCCCCAGTGCACAGAGACACCCCCACTCCCATGGCCATAATTGTGGACCACGGGCAACTTCTGTCCCCCTCGGACCAGAATCTCCTTCTGCAGACGCACGCCTGGCCGGCTGGGCCTCAGGCCCACTTTCTCTTTTATATTGTAGGCTCTGTGGAGAGAGGGTTCAAGAGCACAGCATCGAGAAAGGATCTCTCTGCTAACTTCCGAATCCGGGGATAGATTCCAATCTCCTTTGTGTCTGGTTCCTCCCAGGGTTACATAGGATGTACCAGGATAGACATATGTCAGGCCGCTCCCATCTCGGATGAAATGCTTCACCCAGGGGGCCTGGGCCTGGAGCACTTGGCCCCTTACAGGGGAAATCATGGAATCGCCTACAAGTTGTCGGCTTCCCAGGCCTGAGCAATTGACCACGATGTCAAAGGATGGTTGCAGCTCCCAAAGGTCTTCTATTCTCCTGGTGAGTAGCAGACCTCCACTTTCTTTTACCCTGAGAAAGAAAGACTGGGGTGAGTCTCAGCCACCTTTCATCCACTTCCCAGAAATGAAGGACAGGACCTCAGAAACAACATGCCCTCAGGAACTTCCAGGGCTCACAGCATCCTAAAGGAAAACCTATATTGGAAATCCAAAACATTTCACAAAGTTTCTGTATCTAGATTTGAAATAAGTGCCAAAGTGATCGGTGCTTTAAACACCCAAGCACTTCTTGTTCAGACACTACTGCCTCCACATCACTTCACACCTTGTTAATTCTTGCATGTGCCTCTGTATTAGTCAGTTCCCTCTAGTAGACTGCTGTATGCGCACGCGCGCGAACACACACACATCACACATACACACACCACATACATACACACACACCACACATACATACACCACATACACACACACACACACCACACATACATACACCATATACACATACCACACACACACACACACACACACACACACACACAGGGGGGGGGCACGGCGGGGGGGACACACAAAATATACAGTTGATGGAATAATGAGAAGGAATGGCTTAGCGAGCCTTGTAATCATTGTTGAATTGCGGGATAATATACACAGCATAAAACCTCACCACATGGGCCATTTTTAAGTGTACAGCTCAGAGGCAATGTGTAAGTAGGAATGGGTTGGCTCACATTATTGTACAACCATTACCACCACCCATCCCAGAAACTCTTTTCATCTTGAATGAGGAAATTCTGTAGCCATTAAAAAACAATAATAATCTTATTCCTAGGTTCCTCATACAGGGGACTTAACGTAAGAGAGAGACTCTTGACAGTTCAGTCCAACAGACGCAGGTCTGTGATCTAGAAGCAAGACATTGCAGAGAGGGGCAAAAGTATCATGGGACACAGTACCCTTCCTCAAGACCTGAAAAATATCTGGGAGACATGTGTACACACACACACATGCGCACACATGCACACACAGACACATGCACACACATAGGCGCACGAGCACATACACAAACATGCACACACACACATGGGCACAGACACATATGCACATGAACACGCATACTCACACACATACACACGCACACACTGTCTACATCTCAGGGAACTCTGACAAATAGTGTGGTACCCAGGAGGCGCTGGTCTCCCTTCCACTGTCAGTCAAGCCCATCCCAGTGAGGATATTCAGAAGACAGACTGAAAGTAGAACAGAGGTTTGGGTGCCTGAGCCCTCCCTGCCTCTGAGACAGCAAAGCTCACACATTAGTTCTTAGCGCACCTCCCTTCCATGCCAGATGAACAAATGTTTCATGAGATGGAAAACAGAAGAAAAGTAAAAAATGTCACGTAGAGGCGTGACTAGACAGCATAAATGAAGGCGTGGTTTCACTACTGAGTCTAACTCACCAGGAAGACTCTGCCATTCTCCTCTGGCTCCCTAGCTGGAAAGTACAGCTGAAACTTGCCCTGAGATCGGGGAGGAATTGACTGGCCTTTTGACACTGGTCCCCAGTTCTAGAAAATGTCACAAGGAGCAGAGAGTGCATGAGAACAGTGTCCCTGCTCCCAGCATCACAGGCCCCACTTTTGTGAGTGGAGTTTCATTCTCTGCAGTTCAGATGGCGACTGCTGGTCAGACCCTTCACCCCTTCCTCTCCATACCCCTGCCGCTGCAGGGACAGCTCCCATATCACCACAGAGCAATCTGAAGGATAGCTGGGAACCTCTGGATTGGATTTATGTATTATATATTAAATATTTACATAAGACCCGGCTGTGCCAAGCCCTCACTAATTTGAACCTGGAGTGTATTTTCCATTCTGTCCAAGAGGTTGTTGGAAGCACTAATTTTCACCCTGTGGATCCTTGCTTGTTATTCAGAAAACCAATGGAAGGCTGTGGCATTTACCTGCAGTGAGAAAACCAAAGACTCTGGCAACATCTACACAGGGCCACAAATAACCAAGAAAAACCTCTAGTGTGACAGTGCCTAAAAAGAGTGAGAATGTAAGTTTCCAATCTCTCCACGAGGCAATTTGGAAACTGAGACGATATTCATTGGATAGACACTTAACGGACCATGAACTAATTCTCTCAGGCCGAATGCTCCCAAAAGAAGAGGAAATGGGTGCTTTGTGGCACCACTAGTCACCATTCTGTGTGATGATCATGGAAAGACAGAGTGAAAGGATGGAAGAGCCAGAAGGTGCTGGGGGGGGTGTCACTCTACAGGACATCACCAGAAGGTGCTGGGGGGGGGTCACTCTACTGGACATCATCAGAAGGTTCTGGGGGGGGTGTCACTCTGCTGGACATCACCAGAAGGTTCTGGGGGGGGGGAGGTGTTGCTCTGCTGGGCATCACGTATAGCTGCTGTAATCATGAACTCCTGGCAGCTGATGTGAGCTGCACAGTCCTGGGCCCATCAACATTTCACCATGGATGATGAGGGCTCAGGAGACCCCACCCTTCCCAGCTGGAGGAGGGGGAATCGTTTACTGCAGTGAGATAGCCACTGACAATGTTCCCGATTTCTAGTAACCCCCTCACACACACACACACCCAGGTTCTGCAAGTAGCCCTAATTAAATTCAGTGAGTTGCAAAAAATGAAAAAGGAAAAACACACAGAAGTAGGGCAAGAGCTGTCTAGAAGGGTGGGCTGTTTAGGTTTTTGTTCTTGTGGACTTGACACAGCTAGCATTATCTGAAAAGAGCAGACCTCAGAGTGCCCACTAGGCAAGCCTGTGGGGCATTTTCTTGAGTGAGAACTGAGGGAGGGCCACTGTGGGCGGGGTCATCCCTGAGCAGGTGGTCCTGGCTCCTGTAAGAAAGCAGACTGAGTAAACCATGCGGAGTAAGCAGCCCTCCTGGATGGCCTCTGCATCAGCTCCTGCCTCCAGGTTCCTGCCCTGCATGAGCTCTCCTGTCCTGACTTTCCTTCATGATAGACTGTGGTCAGAACCTGTAAGCAAAAAAAAAAGTCCTTTTCCTGCCCAAGTTGTTTTGGTCATGTATTACCACAGTAACAGAAAGAAAGGGCTTCAACAGAGGAGGGAGCGAGATGAGGGATGCAGGCTAAAAACAACTATAATTCATTATATACACATAAAACTGTCAGAGAAGTAAAGAAAAGAAGCACCAGGGAGAGACTTTTGGGAAGCGGGGCCATCTGTCCCTCACCTTCCCTATAACCTTGCTAAGCTACTGGACCTTTCCCTGCCTCCATATTGCTGCAAGACCAAAGGAAAAGAGACAGCATCTGGGCCAGTGCTGATAAATGCGGGACACATCACAGCTGCTGTTGCTGGGTCAGAGCTTTTATAGAAAAATAAGGAGAATGGAAGATTTGTCACATGACTATAAAACACAAGCCCCACTATGTGGCCTGTGGGTAGCCTGCTCACATCTGTATGTCACTTACACTGCTATAGAACACAAGCCCCACTATGTGGCCCATGGGTAGCCTGCTCCACATCTGCACATCACTTACATTTAACTATGACCACTTAGAGTCTTTAAAGGTTTTAACTGGCTCTTCTTTTAAACACTGTCTTGGTTTTATTTTTCTTTTAATAGACTGCAGGTTTCACATGCTTCCCTTTGAATACTAGATCCTGTGCTCGGCCATTCTAATCAGAGTTCAGGGTTATTTTTTCTAAGTCAGGGAAATAAGGGAACTTACAAGGCTTTGGATTCATGCAAATGTCTTCAATTCACTGAACTTGTTTCCTTAACTATAGCCTAGGGATAAGAGAGAGCCTGGCCCAGAGTAGTTAGGTCTCTGAGAGAATTCAATAAATGCACATACTCTTCTTTTCTATTTAAACAGCTTTTGGCTGGGAGCTGGGATAATAGCCCAACATGTCACTGGAAATGAGGTAGGTGATGTATGGCTGAGCTTCTAAAAGGTCCACCCAGCCTTGCTATTTTGGGTCCCTCCTGGGCCACTTTCCCAAGAAGAAAGCTACTACACATACCCAGAGACAGATCACCAAGGGTTTTAATGTGAGCATATGGTGCTGCTCACTAGTCATTATATAGCTCAGGTAAATACATCAAGACCTGACATCCAGAAGGAAACTACCCAGATGTTAATTTAGATGACCAGGTGCCTAGAAGTTGCTTTTACAACTATACAAAGCTACCATTACAGCGTTGGGGAGAGACAGAAACTAAGGATAGAAAATGCTCCATCATTTTCCTCTAGAGATTCTGGCAGCCACAAGACCCCACTTTGTAAGAAGAACACACCACAGCCCTACAATCCACGAGGAACAGGGAACTCCATGAAATAAGAGCACTTATCAGGAAGGGGCAGGCAGCTCTGCTGGAGAAATACTGCTGTGTGGATTGGCAGGAGGAGGGAGAGTACTACCCAGGGAAGAGGCAAGCTAACCCCACAAGGCTGACTGGGACCCAGTCACCTGGAATCAACTCACTAAAACATATCCTAATGGTTTTATAGGAACTTAATGAATAGAAGATGAAGAGCAATAGACATTTTTAATCACTTAAAATTCAGGTGGTTTCTAAGCTGCCAGTCACTCCTTATTTTGAGAATGTTATCCAAATGGTACCCTCTGCATTGCAAAGCTATGAAGTGAAAGTCCCTTTTGCAGATGTAAGTCTGCTCTGGAGAGGCGGTAAAAGGCTTGAAGCTGCATCACTGTAGACTATATGCCCTGGACACTTCTATGCCTTAGCCAAAAGGAAGGAGACCAGTATTGTGCCCATGCCCAGCTGGCATCTCAGGAATCTGAGCAGCCTCCCTCGAAAGGTGTAGGCAGCGATTCCAAAAACATGAAGGAGGCCAGAGGCAGAGCAGGGCTGCCCAGAGTTGGGGTTCAGAGCTGAATGTGCCCATCTTTGCAGAAATAAAAACAATCTAGAGACATTTGTGCCTCTCATTTTGGCTATCAGACTCATGAAAAATGGACCTCAAGAGATTGAGATTTCCCCAGGAGTCTCATGCCGGGTAAAGAAGGCTTGAAACCCTGGTGTCAGACAGGAGGTGGAGGATGTCTCCTGGGAAGAGATTTACTGGTTAGCCCACCTTGTATCAAAGACTAGAGCTGGACATAGTGGAGATAGGCAGATCATATACCCTGACCAGAGCAATTTGGCTGTACGTACTTCTGGCCTTTTATTTAAACCCAAACCTAATTTTAGCACTTTAAAAGTGGACCTGGCTCTGAGGAGTGGACTAGAGCTTTTTGATTTTCTTCACAATGTGGCTAGACTGGACAATGTTCTTTTTTCTGTTTTTCACTGTTCACCTATGTTTAATTAGCTTACGGAGGACGAGGCCAAAGCTGCTTTACTAGGGCCTCCAGGGGCTCTGCTCCTAACAACTCCTGGATCTGAAGGAGGACATCTCTCTAGGTTAGTTCTTCTCTCATCCTAAAGTGAGTGGCTCTGGTGGGCGTCTCCAAAACTCCAGAATGAGTTTTTAGTCACCATGTGAGAACAGGCCAGGGCTGGAATCAAGGACGGGAACATCATTAGAGAGCTATGCTGGGGTTATTATATATGCATCGCTAGCCGGCTTTCCAACGGAATCCCTGCTCTCAACCCGAAGAATGACACCTTATCATTAGAGATCCAAAAGGCAACTCTGTTCAGCCAATTTGTTCAAACGCAAAAAGAGGAAAAAGAAGACTCATTTACATTTCAGTTCAAGTCATATGCATACAGATTTACAGGGGAGACCCAGTTTCTTCTTAGCAATGCTTCCTGCCACTGTGCCCAACATAAATTCCCATAGTTAAAGCTTAAAGGTGGATTTTAGGTTTACAAATACACCAGATGCTGTACAGCCTAATTCTGCTCTGACAACATTCCTTGTCTGATGACTGCTGCCCTCGCAGTGAACTGCATGCTATTGCATACTTCTCTGAGTGTCTACCCCAGCCTGGTCCTACTCCATGAATACATACAAATTATCCCAGGCTACACTGGGCATCATGTGTAAAACAGCCTCTGGTCCCTTGGAGAAGGGTATATGGATGTGGTCCAGGGCCCTTTAGGCAGATGGTCCTGAAGCAGGGCGGCCATGTTCCCTTAGTCCATAGAGGAGGTGTTGAGGAAGAAAATCCAGCCAGGAAGATATCTTAGAGCATCTTAATAAAAACCTGCTACGGCCCTTGTACCCCACACACCCTTCATTTGCTCCCTACAGACCTTACCGCCATCATCAGGAAACACAGGTAGCATCTTCTTCCCGCCTTTGACAGGGTCCCCTCATTTTGCCCACCCATGAAACAGCCAACAGTGAACAATGCTGGAGCCCACAGTCTCACACTCCTAGGACCGGGCTCTGGAGAACCAATGGGGAACAAGAAAGCATCCCCTAAGGCGTGGTTCTCAACTTTCCTAATGCTGGGGACCTTTAATACAGTCCCTTATGTTGTGGTGACCCCCCAAACCATAAAACTATCTCATTGTTACTTCATAACTGTAATTTTGCTTGTTATGAATCATAATACAAATATTTGATATGGAAGATATCTAATGTGGGAGATTGTGTTGTTTCATTGTAAATAATTATCTCACCCACTGGTTTAATAAAAAGCGCTGATTGGCCAAAGGCAGGCAGGAAGTGTGGGCAGGGCTACCAGACTAAGAAAAACTCTGATAACAGGAAGCACAGAGCAGAACACCAGAGAATGCCAGAGAGAAGCCGAAAGAAGGAGAGGACAACCATGCTGCTCTAAGAAAAGGTACCGAGCCGCATGGCTGAACAGGAAGAATCATGTGTTAGATGAAGGGTAGAGAGCTAGCAAGTGATATGTGTGGGCCTGAGGCTGATCAGCCTAAAACTATTGAAAGCATCTGTGTGTCTCTGTGGGACTGCAGGTCTGCAGGTCTGTGGGCCTAGACCTTGAGGTTAGGCCCGAAAATTCGGGCCAGAAACCTCGTACTACAATCTAACATAGGACTCCAAAGGATGAGAACCACCTAAGGGTAAGAGGGGAGGTTATGTTCTCAAAGGCCCACTGTGGGCTGGACAGGAGAAGCAAGCCTCTGCCCCATACAAGAAAAGGCCCTTGCATGTTGGACAGTCACAAAACCAGAAGAGCCTGTCACCTAGGTGATGTGCAATGCAGATGTGTGTCTCTATACAGATGCCTAGAAAATCACAGGAGTCAGGCAGGTGGGGAAAAAAGGACATGATCAAAACTGGAGGGAGGGAGGGGTGCATGGCCTGCCCAGGAAAAGCAGCAAAGGTGCCTATCAGTATGAGCAGAGAGGTCAGCGCTGTGTTCTGTGTGGGCCTCCTTAGGGCCATGGGATGAGGCCTGGCATCCTGGAAGGAAATCATCACATGCAGGGTGGCCCTGACCCCTCAGAATGATTTATGTAGGCTACCTGGCAGGAGACCTATTGCCTCTGTGATTCATTTCCCCAGGGTGACAAGCATAAAAGCAGCCAGGTGTGTGACTTTACTGTCCCAAGATATAAAATATCACCTGCACGGTGATTAAACCTCTGAGGGCTCTTTGTGTGTCAGATTGTTCTATAAAGTATGGGCTATGTTTGAGAAGGAGATGATGATTTCTGTTCTTGGGGAAAAAAATTAGGTCTAAGTTGTAATAAAATAATGTTTTTCTTGGGTTGACGTAATCCTACCAGGCACTGAGGCTGAAGCCATTGCTGCAGGGCATGCTGGGAGGAATGTTCCCTTCTGAACACAGAAGGCTGAGCACTCACACTGTGGGAAGAGGCGTAGGAGGCAACAGCATGGGCCCCAGTAAGGAACAGCAGGGATGGTGTGGCTGCCCATCTGGGTCTGCCCAGCCCACAGAGGGAGCCTCAGATACCCTATTCCCTCATGGTGATATCTCCTGCCTCCTGCCAGCCTAAAGGGCTTCTCTTGGGCAGCAACAAGGCCCTGTTCCTGTTCCACAAAGCCTTTCATGGAAGAAAACAGGGTAACCTTCATCATCCATCATCTGGCCAGATGCCAGGATCATTAAGTAAAAAACAAAACAAAACAAAACAAAAAAGCTAAATTTCAAAATACCTCTAGTCCCGCACATTTCAGATAAGGTTTATTGACCTTGTACGCAGATTTGAGGATTGACAGGGCTTACGTTTTGCAAGCCCCCAACCTCATGCACGGGATGAGCAAACCAGCAAGAGATGTACTGCTATGTCTCGAGTGAAAAGACTCTGTGTACCCTAACAAGCTAGGGACTAGAAGTACTGAAGGGCAAGCCAATATGAAAGGTCTAAGGACTGAATTTTAAGAAAGCAATTACATACTTCAGAGAAACCCTCAATTTTAATGTTCTTATTCATAACCAAGTTAAAAATAATCACAGTAACAATAATAAAAATAATAATGAAGCTATTTTACTGAAAATAAGAAAAAAATAAAATAGTTTGTGGTAAATATAAGATTTTTCTTTTCTGAAGAACTAAAGCTATAAGCATTATCTCAATGCCTCCATTTTCTGAACAAAGAAACTAAGATTTCAGTAACTGGCTTTTCTTGAAGGAAATGGGGACAAATGTGGCACCAAATTGCTGTGAGCGTGGTGCAGACTTAGTCCTTACCACATGTACACTCTCCAGAGGTTTCCACAGAGCCTGGCCATTTGTAAGCAGCAAGACAAATACAAAAGAGCCCAGAAAAGGCCCAGAGAGGCTGCTGTGTGTTTTATGACCAGCTGTGCAATAATTTGTCACCAAGTCAAAAGGGGAAACAGGGACATTTCAACCAACCTTTTCTCCAGCCATGGGAGGTAGGCAGAAGTCTCACACTTCAGAGTTGTAAAAGCCTGGCCAAATACGTATTGAGGGAATTGCTTCAGCTCAGTCTCAGTCATCTTTCGAAATCCCAGAACAACACCAGCCCAGAAAGGCACCTCTTCAGCGGGGACATTCCGAAATACCTGCCAACTGAAGCACACAGAAAGCAGAAGGTACTCCTTAAATTCTGTGAAATCTTGTATTTTTCATAAAGTGCATGTAAAACTCCCCAAAGAGTTCTAAAACTGCACTTTCAATAAACACAAAGGTAAAGATGGACTCTTCCATTCTCTGGATTCAGACAACCTGAGTAGCCAGAGATCAGATGTTCATGGCTGAAGGAGTCAGACATTGGTAAAGTACTCACCTGCAGGGCTGGGACTTTACTAAGCGGTGGAGCTTCCAGCATGTACTGGGTCACATTTTAAATACCCAGCATGACTGACTGACTGACTGACTGACTGACTGACTGACTGACTGACTGAATAAACAAACAAACAAACAAAAAAACAAATAAATAAATAAAAATAGCGTGTCCCTTTTAAATCTTCAACTTAATTTTTTTCCCGAAATGTTTTTGCCATGATTTCCTATTACTATATATTTTAGAGAAATGTTTTTAATTTTTTACACAACACTTCATATAAAGAAGAAAAGGAAAATATAAGAAATTGAAAGGTTAGCCTTGATTTTGAACATGGTATCTTAATTGGTAGAACTTCGTTTGTTTGCTTTTGAGACAGGGTCTCACTATGTAACCTTGGCTGTCCCGAAACTCACTATACAACCCAGGCTGACGTTCAACTCATAGCGATCCTCCTGCCTCAGCCTCCTGAGTGCTGGAATTAAAGATGTACATCACCATTCTTGAATAATTGGAAGGATGCAGGTGTGACTTTTTTTTAAGGATTTTTTTTTTCATTTTACATACCAACCACAGGTCCCCTCCCCTCCCCTCCTCCCACTCACCCCTAGCTTCTCCCCATTCCCCAACCCCCATCCACTCCTCAGAGAATGAGGCCTCCCATATGAGTCAACAAAGTCTGGGATATCAAGTTGACGCAAGACCAAGCCCCTCCCCGCTGTATCAAGACTAAGCTCCAAAAGGGAATGGGCTCCTAACGGCCAGTTCATTGACTAGGAATAAATCCTGGACCCACTGTCAGAGGCCCCGCACACTGCCCACTCCAGTAAGGCATCACCAGAGGAACCTATGGGGGGCGGTCATCACAGCACAGTGGGGCTAGTTGAGTCCACAATGGTATTGGTGGTCAATAAGAAGCCTGTAATGCTGGATGAATCTGCATGAAATTTTCAATGAATTAATAGATATATTTTTTTAAATCTTTAGATATTAAGAAAATAGAAGTCTGTTCCATCAGCGATTGGCAATCATCCTTACTCTAAATTATCAAGACACAAATCTGAAAGCTAAGTATGTGGTCGCTAACATACCAGAGTTTGGGTCTAATTAGAGGAACTCACCGAAAGTGGAGCCTGAAAAGGTAGAAGTGTTGCTTGGGCATAGCAAGTCTTTGTCCTTGTCATTACGCGTACCCCATCTAGGCTATGTGCCTCCTCCACAACTGAGAGGTCTACATCCAGATTCTCAGGCGCAGGAAGGAGAGACACACTGACTTGACATTCCAGTAACACACTTCCTCCATCAAGGCCACACCTCCTAACAGTGCCACTCCCTATGGGCCTCTGGGGGCTATCTTTATTCAAACCACCACAGAAGGCAAGAAGTTAGAGTGAAAATCCTTCCCATAGAAGTATGCACTTAGAAGAAGTGTCAATGGAGGAACAGCTTCTTCCTCCTCCTCCTCCTCCTCCTCTTCTTCTTCCTCTTCTTCTGATTTTTGAAAAATTTTTGCTTACTTATTTATTATACATATATGCATGTGTGCCTGTATGCCTTTCTGTGCACTATATTCAGGTAGAGCCTACAGAGGCTGGAAGGAACAACAGATCTCCTAAAACTGGAGTTACAGGTGGTTATGAATCATCATGTGGGTTTTCGGAGCTGAACCCAAGTCCACTATGAGAAAAGAAAATGCTCTTAATGCTTAAAATGCTGAGCCGTCTCTAGAGTTCCAGGACTGGTACTTTTCATATAGTCTTGATGGCACACAGATAGAAAAGCTCTTGGAATGATTGTAAAGGATTAGCACCCATCGCTCTCCAGCAGGCTGTGTATAGCATAGGCTGGAGTCGGTGACAGTTGCCATCACACCAAGACCTAAATTAAAGAAGCTAAAATACTTAGTAACCTCTACAGAAGAGGATGTTGCAGGAGAGCATTGGAAGAGATCTCCTGATAGACATTCTGGGGTTAGGGAGAAACTCAATGCTAGGGAAGTTCCCAGAAATCCACAAGGATGACCCAGCTTAGACCACTAGCAATAGTGGAGAGGGAGCCTGAGCTGACCTACCCCGGTGATCAGATTGGTGAAAACCCTATCATCATAGAGCCTTCATCCAGTGACTGATGGAAGCAGATGCAGAGATCCACAGCCAAGCTCCAGCTGAGCTCTCTGAGTCCAGTCAAAGAGAGGAAAGGGGGATTATATGAGCAAGGGGGCGGTCAAGATCATGATGGGAAAACCTACAGAGACAACTGAACCCTGCTAGTGGGAACTCATGAACTTTAGACCATCAGCCGTGGAGCCTGCACGGGACCAGACCAGGCCCTCTGCATGCAGGAGACAGTTGTATAGCTTGGCCTAAGGTACCTGGGGTAGAGGAATCAGGACCTATCCCTCATGCATGACCTATGGAGGAACACCTTGCACAGCCTGGATATGTGTGTGTGTGGTGGAGGAGGGCTCAGACCTACCTCAACTGAATGTACCAGGCTTTGCTGACTCCCCTTGGGGCCTTACCTTTTTGGAGGAGGTGGTAATGGTGGGTGGGAAAGAAAGGCTGCAGGGGAGCAGGAGGAGGGATGGGGGGGGGATCTATGGTTGGTGTGTAAAATGAATTTTTTTTAAAAAAATCTTAAATTAAAAAATTGCAATGACTATTTATTGTTTAAAAAAAACTAATTTTGTTAAGTAGCGTTCCTCAAGTTTTCTGAAGCCATTTCTAAGTCCCCCCTCCCCTTACAAATATATTCTGCTGATCTCTGGACTCTGTCTGTGTTGTTCTGATTCTACGACTTCAGATTCTTTTTCTTACCCAGACACCAGGTGAACACCAGCATCTGCGGCTTCTGCCGACTTGGCGATTGCAAACAAGTGCTGGAAAGTCTCTGTAAACCATTGCTTCTGCGTGGACACGGGCGTGTCTGTGTAGCGATGAAGAAAAGCAAAGAACAGCAGAGAGGAAATGCTCACAACATCCACGCAGAATGCACTGAGTTTTCGATGCTCGTGTGTCCCTCTGACCACCCTTGTAATGATTTACTGATGGAGAGGAAACAGACCATGCAGGGTAGCCTGACGCAGGAATCAGAAGATACAAGGTATATTCCCAAGATGCCAGCCAGCACAGCGATGAGTGAATGACTGGGAAGTCCAGCCAGGTACATTGTTGGGACAATAAAAAGAGCTGAAAGACTCCTTAAGGAGGCCGGAAACCTGGAGGGTGACCGGCAAGGCTCCCAGGCCAATAAGGACATATTAGTAACGAGACTTTTAAATAAATCACTGGTTATAAAACCAATGAATATTCATTAAATATTGAATAAACATTGTCATCAATGAAAAGCATATCTGTGTGAGCACAATGCTCTCTTCCAAAACTGCACACAGGCTGCTTGTATAGAGATAAAGAAGAAATAATAATTGTACCACAGAGTTATGTTAGACCTCAATGGACTGTCCTCCAGTGACCCATGTCAGTGTGGAGAGCTGATTAAATACACATTCCCATGTTCCTATCCCTGAACCCTAAAAACAAAATAGTGGCTAAGAGCCACATGCTACAGAAATCATCCCCCCAAACAGACAATTCCAATTCATCTGTAGATTGAGCAAGCACAGTGACCTAATTTATATTCTATGCTGCTCAAACAGAGCTATAGAATGTGGAGTGGCAGAGATAATTGCAAATGCAGGTGGATGGCTAGCTCTGTGCAGGGCACCATCTCAACTCTGGGAATATCAGCTCATTCAATCCTCACAATAGCTACCGGATAGGCACAAGGCAGGATTTATTACTAGTACCAGTCTGAATTACGGGGACAGAGCTAACTCTTCCTCTAGCAACAGCAGAAATATGAAGAAGCAGATCCAGGACTCTAAGGCACTTAGCCACCGAGAGAGCCAGGTCCCTGTGATTTGGATTGAAGGGCCTGGCCTCATTTAAAGATGTCCCTGGGACACCAGACAGCCTTCCTCACTCAGGCCTGGAATAAGCAAGGGGACTCTGAGCAAATGGTCACAAGAAAGGCACCTTGTATAAAATTAGTACTTGCAAACAGGCCCATCTCTCACCTGAATAGGTGTGAGGAATAAGCATCCCAGCTGCTACATCGCTCGTGGTATCAGGAGTGAACTTGTCTGAGATGACAGTAACGGAGCATGGGGGGACCAGCTGGGAAATGCACACAGCGGTTGACAAGCCTATCACTCCAGCTCCGATGACCGCAATGCGCACTGTGTCCATGGCCTGAGAGGAGGGAAATGCCAACTGGCCACCTTGTTAAGGGAATCACTCCACCCAGATGAAGTTCGAGTGTCTAATTTATCCTTGTCAGGCACCCTCTCAGACTTAAGACTTCCTTCTGATGTTCCCGAGGGTAAAGCCCAGCATCTCTTTGAACCTTCATTCCATTAAATAACAGCGCGAACCAGGAGGTCTCTATAGAAATCAGCTACCAAAACAAAACCAGCCTAGCTTTGCCTGACACACCACCAGCAATCAGGAGGCATTTAGGAAGATTTCTAGTCATTGTGTGCTTGCCTGAACTTTTCCCCTCTGGGAGTTCAGGTGAAGTGATAAGACTTGGA
This sequence comes from Phyllotis vaccarum, assembly GCA_033318265.1. NCBI lineage: Eukaryota > Metazoa > Chordata > Mammalia > Rodentia > Cricetidae > Phyllotis > Phyllotis vaccarum. The sequence continues at coordinate 137,987,774 of JARWLC010000006.1, read as the reverse complement.
AAGCTGCTGAGCTGTGACCTCTGCTCCTAGGAAGCAGATACAGAGACCAATCAGCAGCATTTGTGCACATCTGTTTTGAATGGTAGCATCATATAGATTCTGTCTTTTGCCATCTGCACTGTCTCTGGAAGCCAACTCTCCCTCCCTAGCTTCCTGACTCCTGTTCCTGGCTCCTCTACTCTCAGAACACTGGACCTGAACTGCCTGCCCTGGACAGACTATTTTCAAAAACGAGGAAAGCTGGACTCCTGGCTGGACTGCACGGTGGATGGTTCCATAACATGAAGGAACGGCCCTTGGTCTCCAAGCCTCCGTGCCCTCATCTGAATGAATGAATCCTTATTAGCTCCCTTAAGTGGTGAAGGAGATGGAGGCCTCTTGTGGGAAGGGTTAGGGAAAATGTAGGTGCCGGGTGTCTGTGCTGGGTACTCTAAGGGGGAGATCTTGTGTGGAAGGTAAAGAGGGTGACCAAGGTGCCCTCCCCTGGCAGCCTCCTACCTGCCTTCACTTCTCTGTCTTGCTATATCAGCTCCCTGCCCAGCTCTCTCTGGCTGGCTCAATTCCAAATCAAGGAGAGAGAAAAATATATAACCATTCCAGTTAGTCATTGCCACTTGGTGTGTGTGTGGGGGGTTTAATGCCCAACCAGCTATTTAGGCTGTCAGCATAAAAACCTATCCTTGGCACAATCCCTTCTTGCAAAGGGCAATAGCCAGAATAGAAGGTCAGGTAGAATCAGCCATGGCAGATGTCATGAGATCCAGTTCTGAGTGGTTGATTCTCTGCCTCCTACCTCCCTCCACATGACTCCCACTCTATGAGTCTCTGAAGTCCTTCAGGGAAGTTTGTTGAATGCTGTTTCTATTCCTGAGCGCTCTCTCTCTCTCTCTCTCTCTCTCTCTCTCTCTCTCTCTCTCTCTCTCTCTCTCTCTCTCTCTCTCTCTCTCTCTCTCTCTCTCTCTCTCTGTGTGTGTGTGTGTGTGTGTGTGTGTGTGTGTGTTTCTGAGCAGGTGAACTGAGACACTAGCCTGTCAGAGCTGAGGGAAATGAAGAGCAGGGTCCCAGGCACAGGACAGTCCAGTGGAGAAGGCTGAGGGAGGGAAGTCCTGGACATGTTCCCCGGGGGTGTAATAGAAGACAGCCAGCCAAGTCCTTACTAGGCCACCATTTCACATTGACTTGGCCTGCCCAGCAGCTTTCTCCACAGCTCTAATGAGTTAACCCACGGGTGAAAGCAATCTGCGGCTAAGAAGAACCAGCTGCCAGGTTGGGGAAGAAGAGCCAGAAAGATTGGAAGGTTCCTGGTATGGTGTGACCTGTCAATCTCTGGCCCCAATCCCACCAAGACACACCCTTAAACTCCCTGAGTGCAGACAGAATGACCCCTGAGCCAAAACTGGGATTCAAATACCTGTCTTTGAGAAGGTGCTCCTGTACCCCCGGGAGGCCCTGACACCAACTTGTTTTCCAGTGACCAGTCAGCCTGGTTTCCTAAGAGACAGGGAAAACAAAAGTCCTTCCCATTGGGGAAATTGTGAAGGGCGTTCTCTCTAAACTTACTCTCCATTGGCCATTTAAACGTGTCTGCCTCTGCCCAGGAGAGGGACATGCAAACTCTGTGAAGCCTCATCTCTGCCAAGCCTGCAAGGGAAGGCTCAGCCTCCACGGCTTGTCTTTGTCTGGCTTCCAAGCACTTCAACTTGCCACCAGCCTGGAGTTTCTCCAGCTGATCTGTGTGGTAAATAACGGTGGCTTGTCTGGCTTCCAGAAAGTTGCGGCTAGACCCAAACACCTGTTTCCCCATTGCTCTGTCCAGAGCTGTCTGCCTACCATCTCCTGTTAGGAACCTGGCTCTGGTGGGCAGCTGCAGAGAGTGAGATGGAGCAGGGTGCGCAAGGCAGTGAGACGCTGTTGATTTCTGAGATGACCGCCTGCTGGCTGCTGGAAAACATTCAGAAAGTGAGTTAGTGGAAGACCAAATATTTATGCAAGGGAAGTATTATTTGCTGAGTGTTGTGGGAATTGTCCCTGGGGCACAAGCCCTAGGGCGTGGCTTTGTCTGTGTGAGTAACTCTTTAAGAGCTGAGTGATCGTGGTCAGCCTCTCTCTTGCGTGGTCAGGACCAGGTCAAGCAGCATGGGGCAGTTTGCAGTTGGTCCCCATTCTGCCCGAGGCAGAAGGACAGGACAGCGGCAGCTTGACCAGCAGGGTCAGTGGTGGTCTTCCTCGTTCTGTATTAGTGAGTCTGTATCCCCTATTGCACCCCATTAATAAATTAATAATAGACTTAAGTGGATTGTCGCATTAGAGTGGCAACTGTGTGCAAAGCACAGATCACTTTAAAGTCGTTTGCTAGAGAAGCAATGTGATGTATCACGGTAGTGATAATAATATGCCTTAAAGATGTATTTTATATTTAAATTGCTGTGGTCTGCATGGGCATGTGTATATGAGTGTGAGGCCAGAAGAAGGCATCAGATTCCATGGTGCTGGAGGCACTGGTGGTTATGTTGTGCCCAGAGTCCAGTCCCCCAAAAAGAGACCGGTCTGATGCAACAGCAGAGTCTTTATTGACAAGCTAGCTTGGGTCTGACACAGTGGTGGAGTTGGAGTGACCCTGAACAGCAAGAGGTGAGGGCTCTAGGGGGCTCCAGAGCTGGGTTACAGTCCTGGGATTGGACTAAATTCTGGCTAGGGATGTTTCAACATTTAGCAGTGGTCAGTTCCCTAAATCAGCAGCTCAACAGGTATACCTGGAGACTCTCTGTCCCCTTCCCCGGAAGGGAATGTTTGGAATGTCAGGTATTTCTTCTTAGGTGCTGACTCCTCCCTAGATGGTGTCTGCTCCTGGACCCAGTAGTTATGAGCCTTATCTACATAGGTGCTGGCAAAGAACTCTAGTCCACAGAAAGAACAAGTATTCTAACTGCTGAGTAAGTAATATTTAATTTAATAATATTAATTATATTGCTATATTAATAGGAAATTTAGCATCATCCATGTGTGTGACACTGTTATCCTGAGGTGACAGAGGCATTATTGCACCCTCCTCCTTCTGTAGATGTATAAACTGAGGCTCCAAGACAGCGAGGAAAGGCCCATAGTTTTTTGTGTGACAAAGGCCAGTCTGAGTATCAAGACTCCAGGCTCACGCTCTCAACCAGAGCAGATGTCCTTACTGTCTTCTCTTAAGCCAGTCAGCTGACCTCTGAGTCTGTTTCCCCACCTAATTCCCTTTGCAGGTCGCTGTGAGCCTCCGGTGAGCTCAGCTAAGTAAGATTCTATACAGGACAGTCCAGGTGTGTGTGTGTGGGGGGGGTGATCCCAGTCACTCACGGAGGAACACTTCTACTTTTTTCTCTGCACACACCCAGCAACCAATACAACAGATTCTCCATCAGACACCTCATCCAGTCCAGCAGGATCCTCATCCAGATTAATTCAGTTCTGACACCTACCTGGAGATGGCACCAGATGCTACAGGTTGAGGGCTCAGTCCTTAAGACTTGCCCCTTATCAAATTTCAGGTGTCAATCTCAAACCTCGGGTTGTACCCTGTGCTTCAGGCTGTCAATAGCACCACAAATCTGGGGTCCCGCAGTGCCCACATTGCGGTAGATGGATACAAGGCCTCACAGAACTCGAGTGCTTGGTCTGGTATAAAGGCTGCAGGGGAAGAGCCAGAAGGGAGCAGTTAACCCTGTCCTTTCAAATTTTGTATGTATACACAGATGTGATTGGCTACTGCTTTGGTCACTGAGGATTGGTTGTCCCTTCCCTGGAGATCAAGGGAGGATGCTGAGAGTCTCTACCTTCTAGTCATGCCTTGGTGTTTTCTGTGGCCAGGCTCTTTCATGAAGGAGGCCATCAGTGCATCCCTATACAAAAGATGCTCCTGTCACTCCAGGTTCTAAGGAGCTATCAGGAACTGAGAATAAGAACCAAATGTAGGCTGATGGCACCCCAAGCAATACCTACAGAACATAACTATAGAATCAGAAAAACCCTTCTGCGCAGTCCCTCTGCCTCAGGACACTGCAAAGGCTTTAAGAGATTTGAGGAATTCTGAGATGCTTTTTGTCTACCTTGAGTATTGGTAGATTAAGGCAGGCCTATAATAAACAGCACCAACATGGGTGCTGTGCAGGCTCAAGGGAGGGGAAGGAATGTAGGAAGACCCCAAGGACCACTGAACTAGCTAATCACAGAAAAGGAAGGAGGGAGATCTGTCAGGTGGATGATGATGTGATTGGGGCAGAGGCCAGAAACTTCCAGAGTGAACCACAGCAAGAGTACTGCCCAACCAAAGAGAGGGAGCTACCTGAGAGAAGAGGTGTGTGCAGGAGCAGTCTGTGGAAGTTCTGGGTTTCACAAACAATGGTAGGTACCTCCCCTACCCTGGCCAGGGCTCTACTTTCCTTTAAAAACCAAGGAAAGAAGCTCACACAACACTAAAAAAGCAAAAAAGCCCCTTATTTTCTTCACATAGATCAATAGCAATGGGACTTGAACAGCGGTCATCTGGTAAACTGAGGAGAAAGCCGGTTACGGTTTAGCTGAGGGTGAGGGTCAAAAGGGCCTTAGGGACCATTGTGAGATCTACTGTGAGCCTTTTACAGGCGCGTGACCAAGTCAAAAGTTAAAGGACTTGCTCCCTGGAATATGTATGATAGGAATGGAGCTGATGTGCTATGATTAGCTTCCAAGCATTACAGAGACAACGTATTTTTATTTCCCAAGTACAAAATCAAAAGTCTGCTCATGTTAAGAAATGCCCAAGTCATGCATGTGCCACATGCCCAGGGCAAGTTTCAGGACAGAGAAAAAAAAAAAAAATCCTGCCTTAAAACATTGAAAAAAATAAAATAAAAGAGAGAAAGACCCATGCAACAAAGTTAAAGTATGAAGACTTTGCTTGATGAATATTTGTGAACTTTAATGATGAAAGACCAGAACTCTCTCCCATTAAATTATCTTCCTTCTTAATTAGAAATATTTATCATAGTTACTAAATATAAGGTTAACATATAAAAATTATTCTAATTCCCTCCAAGCATGGCTGTATATGGGAGGTGGAGGCACGCACGGTCATGAGTTCAAGGTTCCTCAGCTACTTAGTGAGTTTGAAGCCAGCCTGGGATACATTAAACTCTGTCTTAAGAGACAAGGTAAATAAAATCAATCAGATTGTTTTCTGTCAGCCTTGTGCAGTTAGAAATACTAATATTAGAAACCTGGGCTGTTTTAATTGTTATGAAAATTTACATCTAGGAATAAATAAAACCAAATATTGTTTCCAGCCCTATTCCTTTACCTTTTTTTAATAGATGAACAAAATTCCAAAGTGTACATGTACCACATTTTCATTATCCATTCATGAGCTGATGAACATCTAGGCTGTCCCCTGGCTATTGTGACTGGAGCCATGGTGAACATAGATGTGCAAGCCTCTCTCCATTGTAAGGTATAGACTTTTCTGAGGGTAGGAACAGCTGGATCCTAGGGATCTACCTCTAGCTTTCGGAAGGCCGCCACGCTGATTTCCACAGCGGCCACACCGGTTTGCACCGCCACCAATGGTGAATAAGTGTAAGTGTCTCCTTTCCCTCATCTGGGCCAACATGTTATTCGGTTTGTGTTTGTTTATTTTATTTAGGGGATAGAGGGTTTTTTTTAATTTTTATTTTAGCCATTCTGATTGGGGTAAGATAAAATCTTAAAGTGATTTTAATTTTTCACTTACATCATGTCTATGAATGTTGAATATTTTTAAAAATAGTTTTTGGCTGGTACTTCTTTCAATAACTCTCTAGTCATATACCCCATTCTAAAATTGGGCTGTTTTCTTGATGTTTACAGTTCTTCTGCATGTTCTAGAGACGAACACTATCGGGTGTATGGCTGGTAAACATTTTCCTATCCTTTAGTCTCCATTTCTTAATGATGGTGCCCTTTGCCATACAGAAGCTTTCTGGTCTCATAAGGTCAATTAATTCTGCCCTACTGAAGTCAGATTCAGGAAGTCCTTATCTGTGCCTACAACTTGAAGTGGATTCTATCTTTGAATCCATAGATGTATTTAAATTGGAGTAGCCATGGTGGCTGGGAAAGTTAGGCGCCATTGAGGGTGTTTCAAGAGAGGGGTACAGAACACAGCTGAAGGGGGAGAGAGTAATGGGCGGTTAAGTGAGGTCGTGGATGGGAGGACAGGAAATACAAAGGATCGTGGAGAGGAAGCTCACCCTAAAGACCTTGGGAAATCCATATGGAAACTGAGGTCTGTAGACTCTTCATAAAACACATGAGTGCAAGTCATTAAGAGTTTAAACTGGGTTTCATGCTAATGGGTGGATAATACCCCCTTAGACTCCATAGACTGTTAAACAAAAAGCCCATGTCTGCTATGGGCCCTCAGATCACACATCCCCATACCCCCACACACCGTGCCCCCCCCCCAAACAAAACAAAATTAAAAAAAAAAAACCAACCCAAACCAAACCAGACCAACAAAGCAAAACAAGAAAGGAAATCAGAAAAATAAAAATTCCACCGTGAAGGCTGTGGTGTGGCTCAGTCCCTCCCTCACACCTGCAGGCGTCCCTGCCACCTGTCATCAGGTGTCATCAGGCTCACACCATCAACAATGGACTCTCACCTGGCTCCCCCAACCCCTGGACCTTCCACTCCCTTGTTCCATGTCATGGAGATCCCACAGCAGAGCGAACTTATGATGAAATCTTAACTAGGAAGCCCCCATGCCCGGGAGATTGGGGTAAATCTGAAATGATTAATAGATGAGATGACAAAATCATTAGTAATCGGAATGTCCAAGATGTTAATGTAGGGGATTTATGATGTTACACTGTAAATAATTGTCCTGCCTACGAGTTTAATAAAAACGCTGATTGGCCAAAGGCAGACAGAAGTATGGGCGGGGCTACCACACTAAGAAAACTCTGGGAACAGGAAGCACAGAGCAGAATACCAGAGACAAGCCAGAAGATGCAGAAGACAACTATGCTGCTCTGAGAAAAGGTACTGAGCCCCATGGCTGAACAGGATAAGAGTCATGGGTGAGATTAGGGGTAAAGAGCTAGCAAGTCATATGCCTGAGCCCCAGGTCAATCAGGTACAATTAATATAAGTGTCGGTGTGTTTCAGTGGGACTGTGAGTCTGCAGGTCCAGGCCACGAGGCTAGGCCAGAAAGTCTGGACCAGAAACCACATATAACAATGTTAAGCTATTTCTAAAAGACCTTAGTTTAAAGTGAGGTTGAAGAGACAATTTTTAGCAATTAAAAAAATTAATTTAAAAAGTTATCTTATGAGAATTTTTAAAGATTTATTGAGTTTTATTTTATGTATATTGCTGTTCTCCCTCCATATCTGTCCGTGTACCACTTGCATGCAGGGCCCACTGAGCTGGGAAGAGGGTAGCACTGTGAGTGCTGGGTACCAAACCCAGGTCCTCTGCAAGAACAGCCAGTGCTCTTAACTGCTGAGCCGTCTCTCCAGCCCCCATATATGTTCTCTTAAGAGAGCAGGAGTACACACGAGTTAACATTGGCAACACAGCCCCCGGACTCTAAATCATTCTCCCTGAATGCTGTGCTAAGTGCACAGTGAAGACAATGTGCTAGCACCTCACCGGTTCCCTAAAATGTCACACTAAAAACTCATTTTCTGGCCCCTGGCCAGAAATAACTGGCCCAGACCTGAGCATGCTGGTTTGCACATTTAAGCTGGAAAGCCAGACATCCCTTTGTGGTTCTGATTTCTTATGGTTTCATTATAAAAGCAAGCATCATTTAACAAGGCTTTTGTGAGGGAGATTCACAAACAAGGAAAGATCAGGATTTTCAAGGGATTTTGTAAAAGCAAAACAAACAAAAAAACTCACAAAGCCCGATGTGTGATGTGTGGCGTGCCATTGTCATGATGCCAGCACTTAGGAGGATGTGAGACAAGGGTTGCCATGCACTTGGAACCAGCCTAGGCCAGTGTGACAAGCTGTGGTGAGTGGTGGGTCAAGGAACCAAGGCAAAGAAAAGCAAATGAGGAACAAATAAGCAAGAAATCAGCCCGAAAGAATTAGAATTCTCATGCTGGTTTTTATTTCATTAATTGAAATTGTTTAAAACGTTCTCACAATTTTTTTATGCAGATGCATAAATAACGTGTGGGGACATCAGAGTAACACCTCTCTAAGAGAAAGTCACCAGTGTCCAAACCCCAAGTGCTGGGACACATAAGACTTATTTTTCACCATCAGAATCCCCCAGGTTAATCACTTCTGGGTTTCCTCCTGTGTTCTCAGGAGAGGCGTCCCCTAAACCCCCTTCTGAGGCTCAGGAGGGGTTAGACCTGGTCTGAACCATCTCTGTTTTCTGGCACCTGCTGTTCAGTTGTCTCCCAAGTAGATGGCAATGGTTCGTTCTGGGTTTCTGGAAGGTTCATTGACAACAGTCCGCTCAGTATGGCCAGGATCCCAAATAAAACCTGGAAGAAATGTAAAAAAATAAAAATAATAACAACAGTAATTACCGTGACAAACGAAAAAGAAATGTGCTCTTCAGAGAATGTAAACTAATAGAACCTTTTTCTCAGAGGGCAATAGAGTCGAGACTGACATTAAAAGCTGATGCGTTTGTTCCTTGATGTGGTCTTAGCTTGCTTGTGCTAGGGTGGGAGTTCATTTTAGCACTCTCAAGGCTTAATCTCAACTCATTCATTCACAAACTACCAAGGGACATCTGTCCAACAGGCGTCAGCTCCGCCTGCATTATTCCCCCTTGCAGGCTCTGCCTTAGGGGCTGTGGCATAGGGGGGCGGGGGAGGGGGGGGGGGAAGAAAACTACATTTTTTTCCAGACCCCAGAGTATACAGAAAACAGGTAACTGAGCCCTGAGTTCATCAGCCTGTCTATATTTCAGGGACTAGAATACTGTATCATTCAGTGTTATGGAGTTCCTGATCCCTCGGGAAAGACCACAGGCTCAATCCAATTATAATTAAAGGATTTATTGATTATGGCTTAGCAGGAAAACAGTCTCTGAGACATACTTGAGGTTGCCATGGGGGGGGGGTGTGAGGGAAGGATTTTTAAAGGCAAAAAACCCAAGAAGACCTTGAGTATCCACACAATGGAGCCAAGAGCTGTTTTACTCTGCCAGTACTAGGTAGTCAAGGCAACCTGAATGTCTGCATAAGGAGGTTACAAAGCCAAAAGCAGTTAGCCATAGATGTTATGTCCTGGCTTTACATCTCTGGGTGGGGGTCACTGAGTCATGGTTACTGGGAACTTATTTTCCAGGAACTAGAGTCAGAAACAATCAGGTAGTGGGTGCCAAGATGGATGCCTAGCAGAAAATGGAATCTTTTTAGCCGTCATACCAGTAATGATGAGGAAGAAGAGCAAATTAATAAATAAATAAAATTTCTGATGAGTCAGACCCTGCAGAGATTAGGGGGAAGACGTAACAAAAATAATGACACAGTGGGGAAGTGCGCATCTGATAACCTATCATCCTAAGCTAGCCTCAAATCCATAATCCTCCTGCTTACGCCTCCAAAATTCTGGGATCCCAGGCACACTTCCTCACCATGCCATGTAGCAGTAATTGCTAGCCAGGCAGTAGACAAGTCCCCAATTCTTCCTCCATCCTGCTGCCCCAACCAGCTCCCACCTCCCCCACAAACAACAGAAACACTCCAACAGACCTCCACCTTTCAATCCTCCTGGTCAGACAAATCCCCCCATTCTAGACTCTCTAGTCCCTCACCCCTCGGGCACTTTTGTCACCCTCCCCTGTAGTCTTCCCTCCTTCTCACATTCACCTGATTTTTCCCTTCCTAGTGACTGTTTCCCTTAGTAACAACCAGCCTTAAGCTATCATAACCCACACACCCACTCTGCTTGGCACCCCTGGGATCCTGTGTAAGCTACTTAATATCTCAGCTCCTCCATTTCCTTATCTTAGTATAGAACTAAGAACAGCATCCACTGGGACCAGGGGAGCAGCTCAATCAATAAAGTGCCCACCGCACAAGCATGGGGATTGGAATGTGGGTCCCCATCACCCACAGACCAAGCCAGGTGAAGCAGCATGCACTCATCATTCCGACACTGGGGGACTGGAGGCAGCTGGATCCCTGGAGCATTGCCTGGCAGCCTAGCCAAGTCACTAAGTTCAAGAAGAGACTGTGTCCCAAAATACAATGTGGAAGGCTAGCCAGCAAGGTAGGTCATCAGGTTTGCCAAACAAGCCTGGCAACTGGAGCCCAATCCCCAGGACCCAAGTCAAGGCGGAGGAGAGAACCTGCCACTACAGAGATGCCCTTTGACCTCTGCACACAAGCTGTGGTACACAAGCCCATATGCACACATCACACACCCACAAAGAACATCTTTAAAAGGTGGAGGATAGTTGAGGAAGGCAGCTGATAACAACCTCTGTTCTCCACACATCCAAACCCCGATTTACACACCCCCAGGGACACATACACAGCACCCACAAAGAGGGTAGAACCTCCGCACAAGGACTGTGATGTACTCAAGGCTGAGAAAAATGCCTGGCTCTCTCTTCATAAACGATCCACACATACTAGCTGTCACTGTTACTGTCTCGTGACAAACATGTCCAAGGTTCGGTCACTCCTGCTGTGATACCCTATGAAGCAGAATATGGGTTTGATTTCCCTTGCCCACCCTGTTCCCAGATCTCCTTCCTCAGCTCTCTCGGCCCCGGCCCTCTGCAGCTTAACAGCGCTCCCCTACCAGCTGATCTTCCCAGGTGTCAGGGACAGGTTACTATCCTGCTCTGTCCTCACCACCCCCTGCTCTGTGGAGCTCAGTCTGCCCTTCAGTGTCCTGGCTTCCTCTTCCCACCATACCTTAACATCTTTGCCCCGGCCCTCTGAGCCCCAGCCCTGGGGGAACACACCCACATCAGGGTCTAATTCTAGGCATCTACACACATCCTGCCCACATAATATTGACAGGTTTCTCCTTCACATCTGCTCTCTCTCCTGGGATCCCTCAGCCCTCACAGTGGCTCTTCCTGGCCTCAGACACCCACCAGGCCACCAAGCACCCCAGAGACTGTGGATATGACTTTCCCACCTGTAGTTCAAATGTTACCACAGAAGATGCTCTTCTGGAGTGTTTATTAGCCGTGACACCTGTGCCCACCGCCCCTTCCCCTCCAGACCTCTGTTTTTGTGTTTCCTGTGCCTGATGTCTTCTCTCTTCCCCCTGGCTAACTTTCCCTGGCCCCTAATACAGACAACAGTCGCTTCCTGCAGGAGGCCTCACTGACCCTGGCCTGGGTTAGCAGCTCACTCCCATGCCCTGTGCTCCAGTTAGATTTCTGGTCGGTGATGCCAGTTTGCCCTCTCTACTGACTGGAAGTTTTGGAATAAAGGCTGTTTCTTTTATTCATGTTCTCTTTACCTAGCAGGGTAGTTAATATAACATCAACATTCAAAATACAGTTGCTGCTGCCTTCTCTGCTTCCTGCCTGCCCACAAGTACCTCCTCCACCACATAGCACAGTGCTCTGGACCAAACCTCCATGAACTGAGCCTTCTGAAACTGTGAGGCAAAGAATTCTTTCCTCCCTTAAATACACAGACACACACACACATACACGCACACACGCACGCATGCAGGCACCCACGCAGGCACGCACACACAGAGAGAGAGCTTTGCCAAGTGAGCCTATGAGCACAGAAAAATGAGTTCATTGTTCACCTTTTGTTAGATTAAGTATTAAGTAATGACTGATAACACAAGTGATTCTCGGGACTCTATTCAAAGGAGACAATAAAAGCTTCTTTATTAGTGTTTTCTATCACTCAACATGAAAACACTGGCTCCCCAAGGCAACTTAACATCAACAAACAAGCTGAGGGAAAAATAATCATTTTGTAAAACTCATTCCACACAGCAGGCAGCATCTATTGTGCCCAGCAGAGGCACATTCACATGAGGCTCCGGTAAACATGGATGAGTCCCTGCAGCCAGAAGCTGTCCAGGAGAAGGGGTCTGGCCCTGGGGACAAGAAGTGGAGGGGAACTGACTACAGCTACATTTCCTTTAGCACCGTTCTCTTGTTAGGTTGGTTTAATGTACTAGAGATATGGTGTGTGCGATGGAGTTAGTGTTCTGCTGCTGTGAGGAGACACCATGACCAAGGCAACTCTTATCAGAGGAAGCATTTAATTGGGGCTTGTTTACAATTTCTGGTGGCATACTTCCCCCAACAAGGTCCCACCTATTCCAACAAGGCCACATCTTTTAATCCTTCTCAAGTAATGCTAATTCCTGATGACTGAGCAGTCAAATGAGCATATGGAGGCTGTTCTTATTCAAACCACCACATGCTACTCTCTGGTCCCCATAGGCTTATAGCTTTGGGGGCCCTCCTCCAGGCTTTACAGCAGGCATGGAATCAGGGTGAGGTAGGAATGAAACTCTGATCAGCACTGGACCAGGACTTCTAGAGTCTGGCCCAAATCATTTTACTTTAGCCATATTTAAACACAGCACAATTTTTTTTGGTGGGGGAGTAGTATTTAGATAGCAATTAACTCAGTCCCGTGAGTACAATAAAGCTTAAGACATGCTTACTCTGAAGCTATTTGCAAAGTACAGATGGTATCTTCTATAAAGATTGCTTCTGTTGACTTAGAAACAGTGCTCAAGATAAAGGTCTAGGGAGCTTGACTGAGGTAAACATACTGTTTGCAAGAATCATCAGGATTGGCCTGGCCCTAAGATAACATGGAGCACAAGTTACATCATTCATAAAAGTGGGCTTTATGGTCTAAAAGCAATGCTCAAGATTTAGGGAGAAAGGTCTTGAATAAGCAAAAATATAAATTGTGGGAGATACTGGCAGACATTGTCTCAGACAGAAAGCATTACCAGGTTGTAAAACTACATCATTCCAGGCATTCCAGGATGGGTAACTACACATCATTGCTTTGAAGAGGTAAACGATGTCTTTAACCTTCTCCAGAGCTTATCGGTGTGCACAAGACATTTTGCCCTCTACAAGTAGCCATACCATCATGCAAAAATGTGTCCAGAACAACTTCAAAAGTCCCCATGATCTATCATAGTCTCAACACTGCTTAAAGTTCTAAGATTCTTCTGAGATTCATGGCAATCTCTTAATTAACCCCACACACACATCAAAACCAAAGGCAGATCACATACTTTCAACAAATACTGGCCCAGGATTTACCTTATCATTCCAAAGGGAAGGAAAGAGGACACAGTGAGGAAATGCTGAACTAAAGCAAGACTCCAAATTCTGTATCTCCATGCCTCATGTCAAAAGTTCTTCAGCAATTCACTTCCTTCTTTGCTGACAATAAGACACTTCTCTCACATGGGCTGGTTCTGCTCCCATTAGCAGCTCTCCTTGGCATCTCCAACACCTCCACCCTTCACAGCTTTACACAACAGCCTCTCTGGGCCTCCATGCAGGGACACTCCTAGCACACGCCTGGCCTCAGTGGCTTTCCTTAGCTGCAGAGGGAGATTACACAACCCCTCTTATTATATCTTTGGCTCTAAACCCTGAGTCATGTGGTGAAAGCTGCCAAGTTCTGCTGTTGGTTAGGCTGGAACTTGGCCCCCTCATTTGAATACATGTTCATCAGTTTTCTGGGTTTGATGGTTTCCTTCACTGCTTAAACTTTCATTCAGTTCCTTTTCACAAACTGGAAGGTTAGTTGGATGGAAGCTTCACTGGGTGGGTGCCCTGGGGCCACCACTCCCATTATTCCATTTAGCCTCAGGCTTTTCTTTAAGCTTTTCATCTCCTTGATGCTGGACTTAGCTCCATTACATGTCATGGTGCTCCTTTTTAACTCAAACTGTACATTTTGTATTTTTCCTCCCTCAGCTTGGTCCTTTATCTATAAAGAGTGGTCACTAATAGCCATATGACACAGTCAGTACTAGGCTATATACATCTTCTTTGCCCAAAACTCTCCAATTTAGCCTCATGCAGCCACATTCTTCACCAAAATATCACAAGAATGGTCACTAGGCCAGTTAATAACTTTCTTCCCATCTGCAACCTCTTGAGCTGGGCCATTATAATATATACTGCTCTCAGCAACACTGCCTTCCCACTCCACTGGTATGGCCCATTAAGTATTCAACTGCTTTCCTAGTCCATTCCCAAAGTCCACATTCTGCAAATAAGGATCTCGATCAGGCCAGTCACAGCAGTACCCAACTCCTGGTACCAACTCTGTTTTAGTCACTGCTCTGTTGCTGTGAAGAGAAACCATCACAACAGCAACTCTTATAAGGGAAAGCATTTAATTTGGGCTTTCTTATAGTTTTGGAGATTTAGTCGATTGTCAGCATGGTGGGGGGCAGGATGGCACACAGGCAGATAGGATGCTATAGAGGCGGTTGAAAGTTCTACATCCAGATCTATAGGCAGCAGGAAGAGTGAGACACTAAATGTGGCTTGAGCTCTTGAAACCTTAAAGCCAAATCCCAGTGACACACTTCCTCCAACAAGGCTACACCTCCTAATCCCCTCAAATGGTGCCACTTCCTGAGGGGCAAACGTTTAAATATAAGAGCCTAGGGGGGCGTTCTTATCTAAACCATCGTACTCTGTCTTCTCTATGGAGTGAGACCTTGGCTAAAAAGTCCTGTTGCTTGTAAATGAAGGAAACAGTGGTATCTATTTTATATAAAAATTAACATTGGCAAAGCACTTAAAACTAAGCCCTCCAAATTATTTGTTAAATCAAAGATCCCTTTTCTTCTACAGTCCTTAAAATACCCTTGCAAACCCTCCTCTACAACTATTTAATTTTTGTGTGAATTTATAGCAGTTTGCTTTTATGGATTTGTCTGTCTTCTTTTTGTGAGTTTGGCTCCTTGTTTTAAAGAACTTTTTTTTATCTCTCTCCTGCCTCCTCCCCCACTCCAAGGGGGGAAAAAAGTACTAGCTCAAAGGAGATGCTTTCATGAAATCCTATGCCTTAAAACGGGTGGTGGACGTTCCGTGAACACTTTCTGTGAACATCACGTGAACCATATTTTTTTTCTATAAACAAGTTCTCTTAAGTCTTATTGCACTTAAAACTTGCATGGCTAACTTCATTCCCATGTGTTCTGGCAAGATATCAATGATTTCAGAATCACTGGGAATCTCCTGCACTGTGTTCTGTACCACTCTGATTATGGGCATCGGTCTTCACCAACACAGTACACTGCTTAATTTTCATTTCCTTGGCGCCAGGCAGTAGTTGGCAAGATTGGCCAATCTTACCACTCTCATCTGATCATCTTCAAGCCTTCTTTGTACTCTAGCATATACTTTTCCCTTCAAACTCACCTTCTTTATCCCATCCCCTGTGGCCATCACTTTCCTTTATATTTAAATACAGGATGGTCCCCTACCAACAGCAATTGCCGATGTATCCAGAAAAGCAAGCTACACAACCTCAGAGTCAGCTGCTTAAAGAGGCTAGGCTTGAGCACTCTAAAGAAGCAGACTGTACTGAGCATTTTTTCCTGGGATGTGAGTGTGTGTGGTACTCCAAAAGGCCATTGATTCCCAAAGAGGAATCACATCCTTCTTGTGTGTACAAGACTCAATACTTTGTTTTCTTCTGAGGTTATGCTGGAGTATTTTACAGAAATATACTAGCACAAGGACTTTAATTTGCTCCTAAAAACCCACATAAAATGGCAGAAGTATTAGAATAAGTTTGTCTTCCCAGCACTGGGGAGGCAGAGATGGGTAGATCCCTGGGACTGATTGTCCATCCAGCCTACACTACTTAGTAATCCCCAGGTCAGTGTGTGATCATTGGGACAGAGGATGGACTTTAAATCCAATGATTTCCAGACAGAATAGTCATGCAGCTAGCAGCAACACGTATCTGCAGCTTGGAAGAGAGGAGAAACTTAGTCCAGTAGAAGAAGGGCGTGTCGGAATCGTGGTAAAAGGAGCAGGCAGACAAAGTGGTTAAAAAGAGCAAGAAGTGTGGAGGAAACAGTCCATGATGCTGAGGGTCCTGAGTCCCTGAAATGACAGTGTTATGCATACCATTTCTTCCCTCCAGCTCCACATTCCTCCTGATTGGAAGGGCCAGGTAGACCCAGGTAAACCCACACACCTAGTTCCTCCATGTGACTCTGAGCACAGCTGCTCTTACCCTCCAAACCCAAGCCAGCAGCTCACAAGAACTCAAGAAGGAAGCCTTATCCATGAAAAGCCCCTCCAGGGTACCACAGAACCTTTGAAGAAGTAGGCAGCCTCCAAAATTTTCCCAGAGCAAGAGGCCCACTACGGGTATGCAGAGGCAAGGGTTGAGCTAGTAGTGGGACAGAAGCCTGAGAGGTGATATGGGGAAGAGCCCCTTCTGCTGAAATGCTGGTGGCTCCAGGCTAAGGGCAGAGTGGAATGAACAGTAACAGGGACTGAAGGCAATCAGCACATTATAAACCACCCCCAACTCTCTACTTACCCACTGATGAACTCTCCTCTTTCAAGAAACCTCCATTATGTAATGATTACATTGGTCTCCAAAAATAAAAAAAATAAATAAATAAACCAGAAATAGTTGGATTGGCTGCCCTGCCTTTGCTATCCCAGCGTCCAGACAGTGATAAAGACCTGTGGTGTGAGGATCCAGACTTCAGTGACATGCCCAGTGAGAAGGATGAAGATCGGAGCCACTCGGGATACCATGCTGCTGCTGCCCACAGCCAAGCACCTGAAAACACCAGAATTAAGAAGCTGGTGAGGACAGTAGACAAGCAAAGCAAAAGGCGCAGAGGGTGAGATCCACCACCTCAGATCCACCACCCCTCATCAGAGGACAGCGAGAACTATCGTGTGCTAGTTTAGCAAAGGATCTAGCTGCATTCTGTCTATGTTCTAAGAATTTACGTGAGACCAGATTTGAAAATAATGGACAAACTCTATGGCAGTGTAACACTGAGTCCGTGGAAGGTTATTACAGATTACTCTTGTGAGGATCTTATGTGGTTAAAAGAAATAAAAAGAACAAAAAGTAACCAAAAATGTGCAGTTCCGAGAGGAAAAGAATTCTAGGAAGCTCAACCGTGCAACCAGGGCGTGTGCTGAAGGAGAGGCTGTACTAAAGAGAAGCCTTCCAATTCTTCACTGGAACACAAAAAGCACCCTGAGGGCAAGGCCCCATCTGGGGTTTGTGAGCTGGGAGCCCCATGGCATTTCTGCTTCTAGAAAGCAACTGTCAGGGAAATTTTCAACTAGCTTTAGTGCATGGAAGGTGCTGGAACAGTGGTCCACCATGGCCAGCCTCCATCCACAGCTTCAGTGCATGGAAGGTGCTGGAACAGTGGTCCACCGTGGCCAGCCTCCATCCACAGCTAAGAGCAGAACTTGTCAGTGTTGTTTGCATGATTCTGAATTTAGAAGTAGGAAAGACACAAGACTAAGAGAGTCATGAATTTTTCCTCCACAGTAAGGCCCAGTAATGTGTGCCAGGAACAGAGTCCCTGGGAGGAGGACCCGAGAAGCCACTGCACAGAGATATGAGGAGAAAGCCTAGGTTACAATGAAGAGCCCAATGTATTGGGGATGCCAAAGCTGTGAGGTGTTTGCCAAGGAGAGCTACATTCAGGAGAGAATCGGACCCAGGAGAAAGAGAGGGGTGTTGCATGCATCAACATTGTGTGGGTAAAGCCACCTAAGCTTTTTAAAATGAATCTCTAAGCACTGGATACAAAGCTATAGGATTTGATGTTTCCCAGCTGGATTTCAGGCTAGCTTTGGTCCAGTCTTTCAATTCACTATGCCTCAATTTCTCCCTTTGGGGATGGGAATACATACTTTATACTATCATAGGCTGGGAGTAAATAATTTGTTTATTTTGTTTTGACAGTAGGTCACTATTAAGAGATTGCATTGAGTCTCAGAAGAGGCTTTGGACTTTTAGATACTGTTGGGACGTTGAAGACTACAAGGACTTTTCCAGTTAGACTAAACATGTTTTGCATCATGAGATGGCCATGAGCCTTTTGGGCCAAGGGGGAATGTTGGTTTCAATAGGAAGCATCTGCTATGGGCTCTTATGTTTGAATACTTGGCCTCCACCAGCTCGTGGCACTGTTTAGGAAGATATTGAATTAGTGGAGCCTTGCTAGACAAGTGTGTCACTGGGGAATCTTTGAAATGAATCTAACACAGAGCCGCATCACCAGCCCAACAGAGACCACTTTTAATGTGCATCCTTTTTCTATCATTGGTACTGCTACACATGGCTGTTCATGTTTGTGCTCTTGGCATTTGGTGAATAAGCTGAGGCAGGGGGATTACCACAAGCTTGAGCCCACCCTGAGCTACAGTGTGAGACTCTGTCTCACTGGACCAACAACAGCAAAAAGGTACTTTATCTCTTCTAGGTCACACACATTTGTAAGTAACTACCTTATTAAAGTGTGACACTCTTCAGAGAATTCACACATAAGCAGTTTCACATGCAATCTTAAGATGTTCAGAAAGCCTACAGAATACATTGTAGATGTCTTGTATTAAATATTCATATACTGGCTCTCCTCTTCTTCCTCCTCCTCCTCTTCCTCCTTCCCTCCATCACTTCCTTCCTTCCTTCTTGTCTGGCTTACTTTTGAAGACATGCACCTGTGGCTGTAAACCAACTAAATAAAAATGGTCTAAAATGCCGTCACATACATAATGGCAATGCCAATCAATGTGGTTTGTTTGGATTGCCATCTTTGGCATATAATATAAATTTTCTCAGCAGATACATATGCTGCGAGCAGATTTGGAACCAAGGGAACCCATGTCTTTTTTCCCCCAGGCTAGGCAGAATTAATCCAAGAGTTCGGAGGTACCCAGAGGCCATAGCAAGCCATGTGCTCTGGTTTACAGAGCATTATCTTCTCTGCACTGTACACAACCTTTCTCTGTGTTGTGCATGTCAGCGTCCCCGATGGCCCCCTCACATGATCTATGTTGTATCCTGTCTGCTGTTGTGTAGCTGCTCATAGCTGCCACTGTCCTGGTGTGATCTAAGAGGACTCCCAGAACCCTTGTCCTGAATTACTCCATTCCTAAAGTTCAGGGAAAGCAGCCCATCCCTTGTTAATGCCCAGATCTGCTTCCACAAATGTTCTCACACGTTTCCACTGAATGGCAGAGAGGGGCAGAGATGCAGAGCTGAGTTCTTTGTGCCTTTGGCCAGAGCCTAATCTCATTTGAGTCTCCGCCCCACAGTATGTAAACTGGAAGCAATGTTAGTAACCTCAACAGAATCATTTTGAGGAGGAAAGAAGATATGTTTACTATTAGATTCACACACACAGTGAGAGAGGCCCTGAACACTAGGTAACCTGGAGGAAAAAAGAAAAGCCCACATCTACCTTCACAGTTGTTTGGGAAGCTGGTCTGCTACTTTCCACACATGGCCACACAGGGCTCTGATAAGTTTCTTTTGGATTTATGTCTGTCCATCTGTTCTCTACCTAACCACCCACCTAGCCATTGACCTACATGCCAGTACAGTGCATTTACCCAATCTGTTGTGCACTGACTTTCTCTGCTCAAGAAGGCAAGTAGGCATATCCAGTTTCTAGAGAGAGAATTGAGCTGTGTCTAAACTAAGTTTCTAGGATGGTGGCTTATGGACTTATCTCTAAAATCTTACAGTGCATGGCAGTAACAGAGTTACAGGCAGGGCACCACTAGGTGAGCAGGTGCCCAATGTCCTCTGCAAAATGTCAGTTTCTCTTTTGTCACCAGTAAGATTAGCTTTTTTATAGACTAGGAAATAGACTCACTAAAAAAATGAAATTTTCCTTAGAAAACAAAAACTTCTGCCAGGTACCTTAATACATGCCTATAATCCTAGCACTTTGAGGTTAAGGAAAGAGCAACATAAATAAATTCAAGGTCTGCCTGGGTAATTTATCCAAACCTTGTCTCAAAATTAAAAAATGAAGGGGGAAGAGAGATTACAGATAGTTCAGTGACAGAGTACTTGTCTAGCAGGGGTGGGACTCTGAATTTAAATATCTATATAGAAACAAAGTGGTGGGGGGAGAGAGGGAAGGGGGGAAGGAGGGCATAAGAGACTATTCTAGATCTTCAGAGGGGAAAGTGGGTCACAAGTCTTTCATAGTATTATTGTAACATTAATCACTAAACTTTAAAATTCAAGATGATTCTGCCAACAAAAGCTGGAAGAACATTGGAGAAAAGACCCTTTCCTGACATCCCAGGTTCCCAAATATGTGTCTGGCAGCAGATGTGTGATGTCTCTGGCCCCAGTTATTCTGTCAAACACAAGGGACTGTAGTTAGAGCCATGGGAGTCATGAGAGACACCACTGAAGTCTGCATGTTCTTCTGCAGTGGACTGGCCAGTCTCATGTCAACAAACTAGAGTTATCTGACAGAGGGAATGTCACTTGAGAAAATGACTCCATAAGATTCGTTTGTAAGACATTTTTCTTAATTAGTGATTGATGGGGGAAGGCCCAGCCCATTGTGGGTGGTATCATCCCTGGGCTGATGGCTCTGGATTCTACAAGAAAGCAGGCTGAGAGAAGGAAGCTGGTGTTTTTGTGAAAAATGATGGGAAGGGTCTTCTGAGACTCTGGACTCCTGGGTCGCTGAGACAGTCTCCAGGAAAGCAAGGGACAACTCAGAATTACCTACAAACATGGTTAAAATCCTGCTCTCCTGAAGTGTCTGCAGGTGTAGTATAGAGACCCAGGGCTGAGATTTTGTATCAGAAGCCTCAGAGGTACTCACAGCTTGGGGATATTCCTGATGAGGTCATCTCAGAGAGCCAGGGACATGTCAGGAGTTAAACTGTGTCCCCTCAAAATGCAGGTGCTGAAGTCCTTACTCCCCCCCCTCCCCAGGCACAATGTCTTAGACTTTGGAGACCAAGGCATTTAAGAAGAGGTTATGTTAAAATAAGGAGTCCTAATTCAATAAAACTGGCACCCCATAAGAAGTGGGGAGCCACCCGGAGGAGCTCAGAGCTTAGATCTTGTGAAGACATGGTTATAAATGCAGATGATGAGCCAAGAGTGGCCTCCAGTATCCCAAGACTTGGGCTGAAACTTTGTGCCTACTGACAGGTGAGAAAGTACATCGTTCAGCCACCCATATCCTAGCAAATGCATAAGAACCATGAGAAACTAAACCGAGAAAACCAGCCCTGTGTCACGTATAGTCAGCAGGCCCATTTTATTTGAGATTTGATGTTAGGTCAATAGTGTCACTTCAAGTCTGGTATGGTGGCACAGGCCTTTGGTGCCAGCACTCGGGAGGCCTAGGCAGACAGATCTCTCTGAGTTCCAGGCCAGCCAAGAGTCCCGAGATAGCCAGGGCTACACAGAAAGACCCTGTCTTGAAAAGAAAAAACACACACACACACAAAAGAAGTGTTACTTCATATTAAACCCTTAATTTTCTTGGTAATGAGTTATAAACAATACCTCCAAGTCAAGAATAATACCACTACGTAATTTCCCCATATCTCAGAGTTCTGGGGAACATACACGGAAAGAAGGCATTTGCATCCAAAGACCAAATGTGACAGAGTGAAAAGTAACAGGAATCACACACACAAATACTTACCTCACAATTGTTGGATACATCTCTGCTGTGTAAATATAAATAAAGGCAAATGTTGACCCTATAGCAGTTTTGAGAACCAAAACTGTCATTATCTTCAAATTCTTATGTCTCTGGGGGCACAAATAGGGGAATATGATGTCATTAACAGTTTCTTATTTCATCAGCGTGTTTTAAAGCAACACAAAGTTCTAATTTCCTACTTGGACATATTTTGTGAACTCAACTCATGGATTGCAAAAGCTTTCTGTCTTTGTCAAACTTGGGGGGAAGTTTTCGCTGTGTTCTCCCCTAACGCGGGAGGGAGTGAAAGCCTGTCAGGAAGAAGGCTTTGGCACGTATTGCTTGTACCAGTCTCTGGCCCACCCCTCCTAGACCCAGCAAAATGTGCATTTGGGGAAAGTACACCGGGCTATACGTTATCTCCACACAGGACCATTGGCGAGTGTCAACTGTTGGTCTGTTTGTTGCGACTCATCCATCATTCTACACCTCTCAGTGGGGTCTCCAACCCGTTTTCTGACATCTCCAATTTGTTCCACTCCAGGTGCCTCAAGAGGACCTTCCTTGAGGATCCTAAGAGGATCTGCACTCTCCTTTATCTGGTAGGTAGATGTCTGGTACTCTAACCTTGGGGTTTGTGTGTTAAGAATGGTAACCCTAGGGCTGGAGAGATAGAAGCTGGGGCTCTGAGGCAAGAGAACTTAATATACTTTTTTTTTTTTAACTACTGTAGGCTTTGGACATTTTCTTTAAAACAAGATAGCGTTATTATTACTTTGGCAGTATGTGCCTATGAGGGAGATGGGGTGGGGGAGATCTCCTGCTCTTGTGACCGCAGGATCAGCCCTTTCGCCTGCCTCAGACATTGATTAGGGATGGCATCTCTCCCCTGCCCATGCAGCCACATGATAGGTGAGTAATGGGGACAGCTCACACTTGTGGAGGACCTGGATTTTGTTCCCAGCACCCACATGGCAACCTACAACTATCTATAACTCCAGTTATTGGGGATCAGATACTCTCTTCTGGCCTCCCAGCATACCAGACACGCACCTGGTAGACAGATATACACACAGGTAAAACCCCCTTATACATGAAATACAATAATAAAATAATAATGATGTCAGTGCTGAGTGACTACTTGGAGCTGAATAAGACCTCCCTAACTAACACTGGCTAGATAATTAGAATACCACACAAACTTCCTCTGAGCATATAATTCCTATTATGCTAAGTCATAAATAAGGTTTGGGGGTGCCTCTTAATGCTGCTACTGTCACTGTTGTCAAATAATGACAATATTTGTTAAATGAACTGGTGTCCTGTTTGGTTTTTGTCTCTCAAGTGCTAGAGACTGAACCCTGGGCCTTTATGGGTCAAGCAAGCACAACACCACAGAGCTACAGGCCCAGCACAAATTAGTGTGAATAAAAAAATTATCATTTGTTCTACATTGACATTATCTTTGAGGGAGAAGTTTTATTAAAGGAAATATATTTTAGGCTATGAGTTACTGCTTTATTTCTAGAAGTTTCCATCAGCGACTCTCCTTTCTTCCCTACTACCAAAACGTGTAAAGTTTTTATGGTTCTGCTAGATTCAAAAGTGGCTGCCATCAAGTCAACTCAGCTGCCTTTTAAGAGGCGTGGGCAAAACTCTCTCAAACTAGCAGAGACTCCCCTGTCCAGAGTAGTTTCATTCATATTGTGTGCCCTTTGCACAGTTAGTTTTGGAAATTCAGTGTTATCAGACATTTGGGTCATTGGCCGTGATAATTAGGCAGTGTTGCCAATAAAGGGTGTCACTTACAGCTTAAACTAGCTTTCAAATAATACCCAGAAGTTAAAATGCTTTGCTCTAAGCATTGCGACTCTATCATTTAATAAAGTAATTTGTTAAAGAAAATGGCACAAACTTTTCTAAAATATAGCTACAGTAACCACAGTGTCCAAATTAGAATTAAAATTCAGGCTCTGATAGCACTGGGCTAGGGGTCTTCTGGATTCCATGATTATTGTATGAGCTATGCTTTGCCAAAATACAGTGATGAGAAAGTCGTTTCCATTGTGCAAAGAAGCACTTCTCAGTAAAAAGAAAGAGAGAGAAAGAAAGAAACCCCTGCATTTTCAAAACCGTGGTTTGGGGTGGGGGATGGTGGAGATGGCACAGTGGTTAAAAATGGGCACTGCTCTTGCAAAGGATCCACATGCAAGGCCCAGCACTATCAGGTGTTTCACAAGATCCAGTCCCTCTAGTTCCATCAGGCACCACGCACATGCCTGCACATAGCACATACACATGCATACATATAATTTTTTAGGTAATAAAATATAATTGTTTAGATTCGAGTTTCTCAGAAGATTAATGTATACTATATTCAAAATCACCAGGCAGCTGTGGGAAAGGCAGACATTAACTGAATATTTGATTCATAGGGTCATTCAGACATCCTCATGGCTCCTTTATTCAGAACACTGGCCTATGGAGGCTGGATCCCACAGCCAGAACAGAGCTACAGCCTCCTGCAGCTCCTTCTGGGACAATTAAAAGTGAGTCTCTGCTGTGGCTTGACAGCTCTCTGTCACTATATTTGGCTCCCCCATATTCTGCGTCTCGTATATTACTGCTGAACTAAATCGCATGATGAGAAACTTCTTGCTACCCTACAAGGTTCTAAAAGTCAGTTTTTTCCTTCATTCAGGAGATTGTTCCAGGGCAGAGGCATGGCTTGAGGAAATGCTCTGAAGAACTCTGAGGAGGCTCCTCTGTTTCTCCCCTCCCTGGCCTTCCCTCTCATGGACAGCATCCTTCTCTGGGAAGGCCTCACCATGTTTAGATTTCCACACACTGTACTGTTTCTGACTAATGCCCCACCTCCTACTTTGAGGCCCTATCTTGTGGCTCATCCATTCTAATAGACAGAGTACAGGGATGTCAGCCCCCTTACCTGACTGAGTGATGCTCTGCAGGGAACCATGGAGTTGGACTGGCCTAGCTACCTTGAGAAGCACACGTCATCAGTTTTCCAGGTTAGAGTTCATGGTACCTGGGGCACAGTGTACCTTCCAGTTCCTGAGAGACTGATATACTCCCTCAGACAGTGAAGTGTTTGGGCTGTTTTGTGCTTCTCTGTGTGTTCCCTTAGTGGTCAAGGAAGCAGGGAACTTGACAGGACATTAATTTTGGGGACCCTCTATGGCTTGCAAACATCACTGTATCCTGGCAACTACAACTGTATTGATCCTGGAAATTCCATTATCTTCTGTTTCTGATAAAGGTATAAAAAGTCTGATTGCTCCCAACAAAATTGTCACAGCCTTA
The DNA here is from genome assembly GCA_033318265.1 of Phyllotis vaccarum. Classification (NCBI taxonomy): domain Eukaryota; kingdom Metazoa; phylum Chordata; class Mammalia; order Rodentia; family Cricetidae; genus Phyllotis; species Phyllotis vaccarum. Next base: position 137,962,804 of record JARWLC010000006.1, on the reverse strand, counting down.
GTTATGCTGTGGCCCCTCCAACCTGACCTGATTTAATTCCTTGAGGCCCTGCCAGGTGACATTGGTCCAGTATGTAAGTGCTGGCCTTTACAATACTTACTCTTCTTGGTTTGTTTAGTGCTGTCACGTTTTGCCTCTGAGAGGCGTATAATGCTAGAGACCTTCCTATCTCTCTAATTCACACTTCATACAAATATGTGGTCATTCTCTTTCCTTCATCCTTTTTTTTTTTAATTTCATTTACAGAAACTTAATTCACTTGTCTTCATCACATGTTGCATAATTCTTGCTGGAGCAATCCTGTTAAGTGACCAAGTGAACCACGTTAAGTTACACGTGGCCTGGGGATAGCGTGGCTCAGTCGGTAGTGAGCTTGCTTGGTGTGCATGAAGCCTGAGATTCAGTCTCAAACACTGGATTGAACGGGGCTTGGTGATATAAGCCTACAATCCCAATGCTTAGGAAGAGAAGTGCAAGGTCATCTTTGGCTATATAATGAGTTTGAGGCTAGCATGAACTACACAAAATCCTGTTTCAAGGAGAAAATTCCAGAACCACTGGCAGATGTAATCAACTTCCCTCCCAGGAAATTGGTGCATTTCTAAAATACAACATGCACCGTTTTGGCATGTGGTATTAAGAAAGATATATCTCTCTCCCATAGTATTTACATAAAACAGAAAGAATGTGTTTAAAAAGATACCTTTAAATATTAAATATATGCTGTGTCTACGTGTCTAAATTGGTCTTCATTCTAAGACACCGAACGTCTTTCTGAACCTGCCACAAGCATTCCGTGAACTAACCAATGACTCACCAGGGGTGTGGCCACGTACACAACACTGAAGAATGACGTCAGCAAGAGGGAAAAGAGCATGGTGTTTCTTCTTCCCACCCTCTTCAACCAGATGCACAGAAAAAAGTAGGCGGGAATTTCCAGGGCACCTGTCATTGAGCGGAAGAGCCCAGTGTGAGACTGCTGCCCAGACACACGGCCACCCACGCATTAGCCCACCACCCAGACACACGGCCACCCACACATTAGCCCATCACCCAGACACACGGCCACCCACACATTAGCCCACCACCCAGACACACGGCCACCCACGCATTAGCCCATCACCCAGACACACGGCCACCCACACATTAGCCCATCACCCAGACACACGGCCACCCACGCATTAGCCCATCACCCAGACACACGGCCACCCACGCATTAGCCCACCACCCAGACACACGGTCACCCACGCATTAGCCCACCACCCAGACACACGGCCACCCACGCATTAGCCTACTACCCAGACTTCCCAGACACACGGCCACCCACACATTAGCCCACCACCCAGACACACGGCCACCCACGCATTAGCCCATCACCCAGACACACGGCCACCCACACATTAGCCCACCACCCAGACACACGGCCACCCACGCATTAGCCCACCACCCAGACACACGGCCACCCACACATTAGCCCATCACCCAGACACACGGCCACCCACGCATTAGCCCACCACCCAGACACACGGCCACCCACACATTAGCCCACCACCCAGACTTCCCAGACACACGGCCACCCACGCATTAGCCCACCACCCAGACTTCCCAGACACACGGCCACCCACGCATTAGCCCACCACCCAGACACACGGTCACCCACGCATTAGCCCACCACCCAGACACACGGCCACCCACGCATTAGCCTACTACCCAGACTTCCCAGACACACGGCCACCCACGCATTAGCCCACTACCCACAAGGAGCTGCAGTCCACCCCCTGCTCCCCGGCACTGCTGACAAAGGCACTGGCTGAGCACCGGCTGAGCGCCAATACAGTTTCCCATGAATTTACTCCCTGGGCAAGACAAGTGTTTCCTGTGAAACCACAAGGCTGACAAAATCTCCCGAAGCCCTATATGAGGTCCTGAACTGAGCTCTAGAGGACCCTGGGTTTTGCCCAGGGGTATGGGCTATTGAATGAATAAAGAAAGTACAGAGGACGGGCCTTATTGTCTTCGGCAGAACTGAGAGGAAATGTTTTAGATGTGTCATTGCAAACAAGTAGAAATGGAAGCCACGGTTTGTGTAAGACCCCTGTCACCACCTCCCTGATTCCTGCCATCTATCTCTAATCATAAAGTAACACAAGCCAGTTTTACATGGTTACTAGCATGAGGTGGTGAAATCAAGCCAGTCCACCATAGACAAATCCACTTTGGCAGCCCCCCCCCCCATCCTAAAAGCATTACCTAAAGAAGACCAGGACCCTTCCCCCTTCACATCTTACAGCTATTATTTCATGGCACAATAAACTTCTAAACTTAAAAAAATGTGATTTAATTTTTTTTGACAAAATTAAAGTTGTAAGCTTCTAACCAAAGTAGGGACTCAGTATATTAATAACAACCACAAATATATTTTTAAGATAGGGTCTCAAGGTAGCCTCAAGCTCATGCATGCCCAGGATAGCCCCAAACTCACTGTTTAGCCAAAGGAAAGGATGACCTTGAATTTTTAATCCCTTACCTCTACCTCCAGCCACCAGGCCCTCACTGATACAGTGCTGGGCGTGGAACGCCTGGAACCCGGGGCTTCAAGTATGTCAGGTAAGTATCCTTCCAGCTGAGCTATAACTGGAATCCCCATTTGTTAGAAACTTAAGGTAAAATAGTTTAAAATCTAATAGTTCTCTGTGGAGCAGGGTATCTGTCTTGGATCTTTCTTTATTTGGCTTGAAGAAAAAGAGAAACTGAACCCATACACTTATAGATCTATTCATGCAAAATGTCTTACCTTATAAAATCAAAGCTTGACTCTTAGATCCAAAACATGAAACTCTTGGATCCCACTGTATCACGAGCTTCCCAACCCGCTCCATGGACACAAGACTTCTGCTGCCATTCTAGAAAAACTACCTCATTTCTCAAAATGACATATAGATGAGGGGCCTTTCTTACAGACTTGTAACATTGTCCCCCAAAATGTACTTCTTAAAATGATTTTTTTTCTCATAGTTCTTGCTGACTGGTAAGCAACAATAGATATGTCATCAGGTACTTTGGTAAGAAAGTATGATGTCTACATGGCTGGGCAGAGAAAGGAATGTAGGTGGGTGGAAGCAAGAGCTCTCCCCCTTTGGTTCCCTTCTCTTCCCTTTAGGCTGAGGTATTGGTGAGGTGAAATGTGGCTGTGGTTTGTTCCTCTGTCTCTTTGATCTTTTAGCATTTGCCCCAATATCTGGCACCATGTATTTATTATAAGGCCAATTAGGATTCATGCAACATCTACATATAAAAATGTAAAAGCACTGTTTTTCTGAGATTAATATAAAATCTTTAGCAATCCACACAGAAACAGCCAGTGCAGACCAGATGGAGAAATGCAGATTTCTAACATCTATCTGTGTCTCCCACCCTACCCGTTTAGCTAACATTCGGTTATCCCTGGAGTTACAATCTGCCTTATCTAAGGTCATTCTAGCTTTTGCTAAAAATTAAATAAATACGACAACAATAATGAAGTTATTTTTTACGAATTAAGGGCATTTGGAAGGCCTCAAGGCATGTTACATCAAAAGAAAGGTGGATTACTCAGAACAGTGTGTTGTAAAAGGATCTCATTCATGCCAAGCCATGGGACTTCTATAGTGCATATGTAGGTAGAGATGCATAGAAAAGAGCTGAGCATAAACAAGCCAAACATTCTAAAAGTTATCCCGGGAAGAACTACAGGAGAGGGTTGAAGGAAGGAAGCAAGGAAAATGGGACCAAAATTTTTAAAAAGAGGAACCCTGTAACTCTTGTTCTTTTTTCAGACAAATATGACAATCATCTTATGCATAATAACAGCAGCAAATAGCACACTGATACTGTCACCAATGCTCCTAGCTTTAAAAGAGAATCAAAACATGGCAGAAATTTGGCCTCAATGGTCGAAAGGAACATATACTTCCCACTTACCCGCTAGGAAGAGGTATAGGTAATCATATTCTCTTCTCCGAATGGCCTCCATGCTAAATGTATGGTATCCCAAATTTACTGTGAACCAAACCAGCCAAACAGTCAGAGTCTTTTGTGCAATATCCCGGTCATGAAACAGATCTGCAAGGCTGAGCTTCCTGATGCCTTTGCAGTTTTTATCACAGGAACTATTTGCATCTAGGGATAAGAGTTCTACCAGGTCACAGGAGCTAGATTCGTTCCACACTGCCATGGTATCAATGATGCCCTGTGCTTCTCTGTACCTTCCTTCTGAGAGTAGCCAAAAAGGAGTCTCTGGGAGCAGCCAGCAGCACAGGATGAAAGGTGCGGTCACTGTGCACAGGATGATCTGATAAAGCCACCATGATTCAATCAAATAGCTCACCAACGCCACCAACATCACTCCAATAGCAAAGAAGGTATGCAGATGCATGGATGCCCACATGCGAGACTTCCTGCCGATGAACTCCATCACATACACAAAGACCACCGTAAAATAACCACTTGCAGCCTAAGAGACAAGGAAGAGGCAGTGTAGTTATAATGGCTGACAGGCCTAAGACTCTGCAAACTCATCTTAGTAAGAAATGATCTTTCTTCTTAAGACGGTCCCTTCATCCTTCTCCACCTCCCTACCTCAGTAGCAAACTTGAGAAATTATGGTAAAAGTATTGGATGACACTTTAAGAGTTCCATTATAGGCAGACTTATTTCTCAGTTTCTTCTGAAAGTGATACCTCTGTATCTGTATGCCATTGTCATATCCTAAATGGTAAAATAGGGACAAGATTTTATGGGGACTGATGGAAAGAAAAATGGACTTGGTTAAAACTTTATTTTGACAGACAACAGTAAACAAATTGGATTTGATCAAAGTTAAAAAAAAAAAAAAAAAAACTGCTGTGCTTCAAAAAGTTCTACCAACAGAGTGAGAAAAAACCCTCGTACAGAATTAGAGATAATGCATGCAGGTCACAGGTCTGGTAAAGGATTGTTCAGAAAACTCCTAAAGCCAAACAAAACACTCAAAAGACCAATTCAGTTCAAAAATTATTTGAGTGGGCACTTCACAAATGTCATCTAAGTGGCCGAGAGCATATAAGAAGGTATTTGGCATCACTGCTAGTAAGATACAGGGCAGATCTACACGCTCACATCCTGTAAGACAGGGCCCAGGGGTTAAGAGCACTGGTGCTCTCATGGAGGGTTGGGGTTTGACTCCCAGTATCCACAGGGTAGCACACAAGCATCTGCAACTCCAGTTTGAGGGGATCTATTGTCCTCTTTCTAGCCTCTGAGAGCATTGCACACATGTGCTACACAGACATACTTAAAACACCCAGACACATAAAATAAAAATAAATTTCTCTCAAAGACATCTAATTTAGAAAAATAGAAAACAAATTTTGGGGATATAGAAAATTTGGAGTCCCTGTGTACGCTGATAGGAATATAAAATGTAAGATAGTCTCTGTGGAAAGCAGTATGCCAATCCTCAAAAAATAAAAATACTACAAGATCCAGTAAATCCACTCCTTAGCATATGACCCCCTCAAAAACAAAAATGAAAGAGAGGTAAGATCTCAGGTATTCATGCATCAATGTCAATAGCAACAAATTCACAGTAGCTAAAATACAGAAGCAATCCCATGTCCATCCTCAGATGAATGAACAAGAGACAATGTGGGGTATACAGATAACTGTTGTGCAGTCTTAAATACAAAATAAATTCTACTATATATTAAAGATGAATTAACTTTGAGGATATTGCACTAAGTGAAATAGAGTTACAAAAGACCCAAAATTATCCTGTATGGCGCAAAGCAGCGTCTACTATCAATATCATAAACACAAAATGTCCTGCTCATGAGAGGCTCGAGAGGGGAAGAGTGAATTACCATTCAATGGCCAAAGAGCTTTGGTCCTGTAAGTGACAGACATTGTTAGATATAACTCACCACAGTAGAAATTTGGCAATTTCTTTCATTTTGGAAATAATGTTGTTTTGCTATTGTTATGAATTACTACATAGCCCAGGTTAGCCTTCAACTCATGGTCTTTCTGCCCAGTGCTAAGAGCATAGCCTACACTACCACCCCTGGCTATAATATTCCTAACTTTACTTTAGCAAAACTCCCATTATAAAAACAGTTTCTGCATGCTCTCTGGATGAACAAAGGTTGACTCAAATGGCCCATTCGAGAGATCATGATATCACATGCCTTTCTTCCCAGCACTGGGAGAGAGGGTAGAGACAGGCTGGTCTCTGCCATTTCAAAGCCAGCCAAGGTTGCAGTCTAAGGCTCTGTAGCAGAAAAAAAAAATTTACACAAACCAATTGTCAGCTGAGGAGTGGCTGCAATTTTTCTTACAATTATTTCATGTTGGACTTCAACAGCAAAAATAGTAAATGTGACAGAACTGGTGAGTTTTGGTTTTGTTTGCATTTGGGATTTTAGGGGAGAAAAGGCTTATCTTAGTTTACAATTCATGGCTCCAGTCCGTTTTACCAGGGCAGTCATGGTGGGGTAACCTAAACAGCTAGTCACATGACCTCCACAGCTAGGAGCTTGCTGACAACCCACAATCACTGTTGGGGGGGGGGGAAGGTTCTCTAGCTCAGGCTGGCCTGTAGAGGTGCCTGTCCAATTGTCTTGATTGTGTTAACTGATGTGGGAAGAAGCAGCCTAAAGGTGGGCAGCAGCATTCTCCGACTTGGGTCCTGGACCGAATCAAGGAGGAACAGGTGAACTAAGTGTAGGCATTGCTCTCCTTGGTTGCTGTTCCTTGATGGACAGGGGTATTTTTCCTGCCTATTTCTCTATGAGCCATAGTGAATGCCCAATGCCCAAGGAGACCAGAAGAGGGCGTTAGATCCCTAGAAATGTCCTCACAGACAGTTGTGATCTGATTTGTGGGTGCTGGGAACTGAACGTAAGTCCTCTGGAAGAGCAGCCACCTCTCCAGTCCATAAACACATTAACTCTACTTTTGACTATGGATGTGACCAGCTGCTTCAAGTTCCCATCTTGCTTTCCCCACAACGATGACTCTAATCTGAAACCACAAGCCAAATAAATCTGTCTTCACTAAAGTTATTGGGGGGGGGGATTTCATCACAGAAATGAAAATGAAACTAGAATATTTATTTATTTATTTATTTGTTTGTTTGTTTGTTTGTTTGTTGCGAAATTATTCTAGAAAGCGCTGATTTTCTCAAAGCCCCTCCAAATCCTAGTTGGGTTTTTTTTTTTGTATGTTTGTTTGTTTTTTTTCTTTTTTAGTTTCATATGTATGTACTATACATCTTTTTTCTCTCCCCCTCCAGCTCTTCCCATGACCCCTCTTGCTGTGGGATTATGCCCTTGGACACTGTAGATATTTGTCCTCCCTGTTGGCTTAATAAAACACTGATTGGCCAGAAGGCAGACAGGAAGTATGGGCGGGGCTGCTCTGAGAAAAGGATCTAAGCCACTTGGCTAATCATGGGTTAGTTTAAGAGTAAACGCTAGCAAGTAACATGCCTGAACCATAGACCAAACAGCATGGAATTAAGATAAGACTGTGTTTCTTTGGGGGCGATGGTGGGTCTGGACGTTGGGGCTAGGCCAGGCCAGAAACTCTTATTACGCCCTCTCAAGTTCATGACCTCTTCTTTATTATTTTACAGACATAAATACAATCTGCTGCATCCATTTGATGTTGCTGGTATCCATATGTGCTTAGGGTCGACAACTTTGGATTGATAACCTCTGGGGCACTGATTCCCCCTCCCTTAGTAGCCATCCATCACCTTTAGCTATTCAAGGACGGTGCCTGTGATAGTTCCATCCAGGTAGAAATGCCAACTGGTGTTGTCATTGTACAGGACTTGTTTAGGTGACCATGATGTCGAGACTTTGTGGGTACAGCTCCCTGTTATGCATAGAACACTATCCCAAAGCTGGCTTCCTGGTCCCCTGGCTTATGGAGTTTCTGCCCCTCTTTGGTGACATTGCCTGGTCCTTCTATACAGAGGTTGTGTTGTAGCTGGATCAGTTGGGGCTGGGCACGTCATGGTCAGTTGTTTTCTGCATTGCGGCTGGTGTGGATTTCTGTGACAGGCTATGTCTGCTGCCAAAAGAAGCTTTTCTGATGACGGGTGAGAGCTACATGTAGTGTGGGGGTGAGTATTAAAATGCCGTTGGAGGTTGCCCCAGTTAGAAAGCTGCAATAGTGGAATGTCATCCTGGGTCTACAATCTCACCAACCATGGAAAGCTGGCTAGATCTACAATACTAGCTGATCTATCTCACTGACCCAAGATACTTATAATTTGTGCACTCAGCTAGGCAGATGCATGCCTTTATCCCAGCACTCAGGAGGCAGAGGCAGGTGGATCTCTGTGAGTTCCAGGCCAGCCTGGTCTATAAACTGAGTTCTAGGACAGCCAGAATTACACAGAGAAACCTTACCTCTGGGAGAGAAAAAAATGTGCACTCCTCACATACACATAACTTTAAAATAAAATATTTTTAAAGAAATCAGTGCTGCTGCTGAAGGAAGCCTGTCTCGAAGTCTCAGCCAGCATGGAAAAACATTGTTGCTTGCTCACTCACTTCCAGCGACAGTACCTTGCAGCTACCTGCTGTACGCGGGCTTCTATCACTATAGATGCCTACACTCCATCCCACTGTGGATGCTTACACTCCATCCCACTGTGGATTCCAACACTCCATCATTGTGGATGCTTACACTCCATCCCACTGTGGATTCCTACACTCCATCATTGTGGATGCTTACACTCCATCCCACTGTGGATACCTACACTCCATCCCACTGTGGATGCTTACACTCCATCCCACTGAATCCATTGGCAACCCAATGAGACAGATGTTGTCACCTGAAGTTTACAGTATATAACCTGTGGCTCAAAGGGGACCCGTGATTACAGAGGGCAAAGCAGGCAAATTCACCTTACCCTTGACTCTCCTCTGCCCCCTATAACCCACACAGGCTTCCTGTCTCCTCTTCATTCTGCAAAGTCATCATAAGAATGACTTTAACAATATCCTTTAATTAACTGGTATGTGCTGACAGGTTCCAACTAGACCAATACAATCACTTAGGAATTAAATAAGTTTAACTATAGGCCATATGCCAAGCAAAGTCAAACCAAAGATTTATTCCTAATAAGCACCAATTTTTCATTTTAACGAGTGCTATTCTGATCAGAAGGTATTAATATCCACACAAAGTCCTCTGTGGTGGACAAAGATCAGTCAGCTCGTGATCTCTTTAAGTAGATTCTAAACAAATAAAACAAACCTAAAGGAGCTAAATTTAATATTCAATAAGTACAACTCACCATGACAAGGAAAAAGCGTGCTGCCATGAAGCTGAAATAATCAAATATATAGACTGACGCTATTCCAAAAATGAACACGCCAATGCTGGAGCACCACAGGGCCACTCGTCTCCCAAACCTGAAAAACAAAAGCACAGCGGAAGCACCAGTGTGGCTGTCACAGTTTATACAGCCTATCCTGCTCATGAAAGATGAAGGCTGCCAGCATAGTATATGTGATTCCTATCACTCACTTATTTTGAATAAATCATACGTTAACATACACCTTCAGGAGACCAGCCCTTCAGTGGGAGGCCTCCAGCTAAGCTACTGATATGCACGTGGATCCACTCTGGGCTTTGCCCACAAGACTGAGGGAAATTTTACACTTTCCCAGCCCTCTACCATTTTGTCTATTTTCCGTGCTGGTTGATTCCACCAATCGAGGCTGCTGCAGCTCATCTTCTTTCTAAACTGATCCCTGGGACTGGAGAGATGGCACAGGGGTTGAGAGCACCAACTGCTCTTCCAGAGGACATAAGTTCAAGTCCCAGCACCCAATGGCAGCTCACAACTGTCTCTTAACTCTGAGATCTAACACTCTTACAGAGACACACATGCAGGCAAAATATCAATGTAAATAAAATAAAAGTAAATAAATCATAAAAAAAGAAACCTGACCCCTGGTCCCTGCGATGTCCCTGGGGCTCTGTGGATAAGAGCACTGGATGCTCTTGCAGAGACAGGAATTCATGTCCCAGTACCTGCACAGTGGCTTACAGTTGTCTGTAACTCCAGCTCCAAGGGCTCTGACACCCTCTTCTGGCTTCTGTGGGCACCATGCATACATGTGAGACATATACTCATGCAGGTAAAACCCTCATACACATCAAATAAAAATAAATATGAATATTTCAAAGCAAAATTGGCATCTTGCTACCTTCTACTCCTGAGTAGTGTCTTAACTGAAAGGAGGGGTTTCACGGTGGGCAAGGGAAATAAAATAGCATTCCTGGCATTTTGATATGATTCAAATGCTTTAAAATAAAGCCTTCCCGAGCAAACATGGCAGCTTTTTAGTAGATTCTCAAAGTTGTGCAACCATGGTCTCTGTCTTATTCTGAGACCTATACATCTCCCCAGAAGAAGTGAACCGAGGAGCCCCCAGACCCCATTCCCTGTCCTCCTGGCCTCTGGAAACTACCAATTCGTTTTTCTCTCCTTGCCTTTTTGGGAATCATCATGTAAATGTCTGTCTTCTTTTACTTGGTGTGTTCTCATGATCCACCTGGCACAGCATGACTTAGTACTTCATTTCTTTTTCATAGCTGAATAATTTTTCTCTCAGGTTTTCTATTCCTTGGTTAGAAAATAACCGAGGCTCTTTTGATGTTGCTCTGAGCATTCAGGAACAACATTTTGTGAGAAGTTGTTTTCAGCTCTCCTGGGTTTATTTGCTCTGACTACTTGTAGACTGCCAAACTGTTTTCCAAGATGGCTGCCCTGGTTTTCTGCCTCACTCACTCACTAGCGATGAGAGTCACAGTTTTCCTACAGTCTCGCCAATGCTTGTGGGTTACCTGTAGCCATCCCAGTACGAATGAACCAGTATCTCATTATGGCTCTTGATCCTTGATATTGAAAAATCTTTCCAAGTATCTTTTGGCCATCAATATTTATTCTTAGAGAAATATTGATCACAGTCTCTTGTGTGGTTTGAAATTAATATTTCTTAATGTTGGATTTTAAGAGTTATGTATATTTTCCGAGTGTGGTGGCACACATCTTTAATCCCAGCACCCAGAAGGCAAAGGCATGTGGATCTTTGTGAGTCTGGGGCCAGCCTAGTCTACATAATGAGTTCCAGGACAGTCAGGGCTGTGTAGAGAGAACTTTTCTCACCCCCACCTCACTCACCTAAGAAAAAGAATTATGTATATTTTGGATACAAAATCCTTGGCAGATATATGATTTAGAAATATACCATGGCTTGTATGTGGTCTTTGGCAAATAGTTTTGAGGAGATAGATGTGTAATAAGGATGCATGTATTCTGGCCAGTAGGTTTACCTGGGACAGGAAATGAAATACAAATACACAGGAAACTGTCATGGCCATGACCTTCATCTTAGCTAAGAATTCTATTGCTGTGATGTAACCCCATAGCCAAAAGCAAGGTGGGTAGGAAAGGGTTTACTCAGCTTTACATTTCCACATAAGCTGATACAGAAGCCATGGAGGGATGCTGCTCCATCACAGGAACCGGGAGGCAAAGCTGATACAGAAGCCATGGAGGGATGCTGCTCACTGACTTAATCCCCATGGTTTGCTCAGCCTGCTTTCTTACAGAACAGAAGACCACCATTCCAGGGATGGCCCTTCCTCCATCAATCACTAATTAAGAAAATGTCCTACAGGAGACTGAAGACATTTTCTCAATTTAGGTTCCCTCCCTTCAGATAATTCTAGCTTGAGTCAAGCTAACATAAAACTAGTCAGGACAATTGACCCCGTGTCAACTTGGCACACAAAACACATCACTGTTAAGCCACAATTTTTCCTTTGTCGTTTATCCCCCAAATCTCATATTAACATAAACATCACAATATGAAATATTCCAAATTTTAAAAGTCCCACAGTCTTTCAAAATTCAGTCTCTTTAAAATCCAAAGCCTTTTAAAATTCAAAGTCTCTCAACTATGGGCTTCTATAAAATCAAAAGTAAGTACTTCTAGAGGGAAGAACCAGAGCACAGCCATAATCAAAGCAAAATCAAACTCCAATATAAATAACTCAAATGACGATTATCCGAGGTCCACTCACGGTCTCCGGGATCCTCCAAGGAGCTTGAGTCGCTTCTTGGCTTGCTGCTCTGCAGCACACACAGCTTGTCCTCCAGGCTCTGCCTGGCTCCACCACTGCTGTTCCTGGTGGCCATCCCACAGTCCTAGTATCTCCACAGTGCTGGAGTCTCTGCTGCAACTGGGCTGTGCTTTCACCAATAGGCTCTCCTCATACTGCCAAGCCTCAGCAGCTCTGCATGACCCCTGCAGTCCTGAGCCTTCAACTGTCACTGAAGCTGGACCTTCACCAATGGCCTTTCCTGATCTCTCCCAGTGCCAAGCCTCAGCTGTTCCCCCAGTACCACCTGGGGGACTCTTACATGTGACCAAGTCCAGCTATCAGCATAAGAACAAAGACGCTGTGCACTGACTCTCAGGACACACTTCCCAAGAGATTTCACCTCAGTGATCTCTCTCTCTCTCCCTCCTTCCCTCCCTCCCTCTCCCCCCCCCTTCCTTCTTTTTTTGGTTTGACTTTTTGAAACAGGGTTTCTCCGTATATCCCTGGCTGTCCTGGAACTTGCTCTGTAGACCAGGCTGGCCTCAAACTCAGAGATCCAGCTGTCTCTACCTCCCACGTGCTGGGATTAAAGGCATGTATCACCTCTGCCCAGCTGGTCTCTTCCTAACCACAGCTAAATTCTTTGCTCCAGCTGCATCATTGAGTATCCCAGCAAAGAAGTTTTGCTTTGGTGGTTCTGGTATTTTGTTAGTCACAGCTGATGGATCAGCCCCAACTAACCAAACCACAGAATCTTAATCTAAAATAACAGAAGGCCCCATAAAGTCTTTAAACTTTCCCCTGACACCACAAGCCAGGCCTCCATCTTCTGCACTGCCCTCAATATTCTTATCTTCAAGCTCCCACAGAACGGCTCACTGTGCGGTGAACACTCAATGCCTTTTCTGACCTAAAGTTCCAAAGTCCTTCTACAGTCCACCCAAAAACATGGTCAGGACTGTCACAGCAACACCCCACAATCTGGGCACCAACTTCTCTTAGTTAGGGTTTCTGTTGCTGTGATGAAACACCATGACCACAAGGCAAGCTGGGGAGGAAAAGGTTAATTTGACTTAGACTTCTACATCACAATTTGTCATCAGAGGACAAGAGTTCAAGCAGAGCAGGAACCCAGAAGCAGAAGGTGATGCAGAGGCCATGGAGAGCTGCTGCTTACTGACTTGCTTCCCATGGCTTGCTCAGCCTGCTTTCTTACAGAACCCAGGACCACCAGCCCAGGGATGGCACCACTCACAATGGGCCCATCCATCGCTAAGAAAATGCCCTACAGCAGGATCTTATGGAGGATCTTCTCAGTTGAGGTTCCCTCCTATCAAATGACTCTAGCTTGTATGAAATTAACACAAACTATCCCTCACAACTTCCTTAGGCTCCTCAGCTTCTGCACACGTCAGAAGGGACTGCTGGCTAAATTTGTGGGTGGAGGGCTTCCCAGTGTCGTCTGAGACCTGACACATTTTATCTGTTGATGATGAGACCCAACAGCCACCTCCGAATGTCCGCAGACCATCAAAGAGGATGGCCCTTAGCTTCCTGTCCTGCCCACTTGCCTGCACAGCCAGCACCTTCCCACGGCTGTTCGCGCCCTCCTTTACCAGCCTCTTCCTTACAGAGAATGATGGTCATCCCTCCAACACGCTGTCTTCAGCCATCTTGCATTTACTTTGTCATAGCTGTAACAAATGGACCCGTCTTCCTGTCCTCCCGCCCTAGACACCCCTCCCCACTCTACTGCCCCACATGGCTACAGTCTTTCATCAAAATTACAGCTGGTATTGATTTTGAACTTTCCCCCCCTCTCCTTTCCAGAATCCAGACACAGTGCAAGCTGTCGGAAGTATCCAGACATCTCTCCTCTCTCTCCTAGTATTTTCTGGCAATATCACCAGGCTTCTCTCTCTCTCTCTCTCTCTCTCTCTCTCTCTCTCTCTCTCTCTCTCTCTCTCTCTCTCTCTCTCTCTCTCTCTCTCTCTCTCTCACACACACACACACACACACACACACACACTCACACACACACACACACTCACACACACACACACACTCACACACACACACACACACACACACACACACACTCACACACACACACACACACACACACCAGCCTCTCCGGCTCCCACATATTCATCACTATATCATTTCTGTTTCAAACGCCTCCTACATAAGCCTTCATCTGTCCCTGCTTCTCCTCAACTCTCCATTGATTCCATTGCAAACACATCATTGATTCCAACTGGTGTTTCTCACTTCGCACACTATGCCACCCACATCTCTCTATCTGGCCATTTCCCTTATCACCCTTCTCTTCTGCTGTTCAGACCTTCCTTGAATCTGGCAGACACAAAGGAAAGAACTCAGTTTGCTTTGCTGCGTTCACATCTTTTGTTCTCTGATGGGGGCTTTTCAGCATCCACTATGTGGAGCAAAGGTATTTCAGCACATTTACTCAGCGCACAGATTGCATCTGCTTGAAATATGTTTAGTTCCAGCCTTGAGCGCTGAGCACATTTCAACAGAAAAAATGCCTAGATGATAATTTGTTTGCCCATCTGCCAGAGAAAATGGCAATACTCAGCACCTATGAGCATTCACAACAATAGGGTGGCCCCGGCCACCACAAAGCCCTGTCGATTCTCTTCAGATGTATTTCACAGCTGTCTTGGGCTGCTATCCCCTCAAGGCAAGGGTTTCTGATCTAAGCTGCAGTCTTTAAGTCCCCAGTGCCCAAAACACATTTGCAAAACTCACAGCTGTGAAGATCAAATATGTCCACGTCTGTTTTAGGAGAGGCTTTTAAAAGAGTGGTATGTGTCTCCAAGACAACATTTGCCTAATTTTAGAGTTCTATCTACAGTTTATTTTAGTGTGAATGCTTAAAAATATGGCTGATCTGTGATTTGCATGATGGTATGCTCTCCAAAATTAATGTTGAAATACAATCCCCAAAATGCCCAAGATAATCATGATGATCATATCTGAGGACTCCTTCCTTCTAAATGGAGTTAGACCCTTATCAAGGGCTCAAGGTTAACAGGTCAGTTCTCTAGGCTTCCCATTCCCTCCTTCTGTGTAAGGACATCATATTAATCTCTGGAGGCTGCAGCAACAATACACCATTTTGGAAGCAGAAAGCAGCCCCTCATTGGCCATCAGTCCTTCTGACACCTTTATCACAGATGTCTCCATCCCCAGGAGGGAGAAATAAATCCCCATTGTTTATAAATTACCAATCTGTGGCATTCATGCCATGCCAGCACAGGGATACAACAGCAAACTTGGTCATCAGATTTCCATATTTATAGATATTGTGGCCTAAGGCCAGGCTACCTGTCTTTAAAATCAAGTCTATTCAAAGGAAAACTAAACAAAGAAATAACCATTATCCATCAAGTGGCTATATGTCTGGAGTAGTTTCTTCTGCTTCTCTCTTTTCAAGAAAGCTTCAGGGTGAATGTTTTAGCGGGGAGCTCAGCTTATAAACTACGATTCTGAAACAAGTGAGTGAGTCAGTTTCCCCAGAAAACACAGTAATGAGCTGCACAGACAGCTACCCTGGCAAGGCAGGCTGCCTGGTCAGCCATCTTGCCACCATGTTTCTGTGCATGCCTCAGTGATGGATCAGAAAGAGGATACACTTTAGATAGGAAGGATGAGAAAACTGGGAGCTTTGGACATGATGCTCTGTCCCACCAGGAAACCCAGAGAGAATCCTACACCATGCAACAGTGCTAAATATTTCATTTTTACCTGTCAGAAAGGCAGCCAAAAAAAATTGCTCCCAGCAGCATGCCAAATATAAACAAGGGCTGGATCATGTTTGCATACCATTTCTGGTCACAGACCAGGTTCAGGTTTTGCACCACAGAATTTCTCCATTTGCTTTGGTCATATACATAGCCATCAGAGCAAGGGCCGGTGAGCTTATAGCCACTGTACTTGTAGCCCAAATTCGACATGTTTTCCCTCCAGGCCCTGCTACATCTTGTGAGCTCCCAGATCTCCCCATCGTGCAGCTCCACCGTAATGTGATCCTTCTGGTCTGAGGACCCCAGGGTCAGTATGTCCTCCAACCTCCAAGCAGTTAAGTTGTGATAGACAGCTTTTATAACTTTGTCTGGGGGTTTGCAGGCATGCTTGGGGACAATGGACATGAACACAGAAGACAAGTAGTGGATGCCGCAAGAGATGATCTGATAGGCACATATAAGATAGAGGACTATCTGGAACCTGTAAAGAGAAGAGAGGACTGATTGTTATAGTTGGCCTATGGATGGGAAAAGGACACAAGTAAGTATGGAGGGACTCCATCTGGTTAGCCTTCATACACTTTATACATATATATATATGGCTAAACACAAAAATAATTATAGGTACTTCTCTCTCATATGTATATGTGTGTAATATATACACAATATGTAAATGTATAATAAATACATGTATATATTTTAAGTTCATGTAATATATTTTAGTTCCACCCTTATCTAGTTAAGTCATTTCAACATACAAGTTTGCAAGACAGTTCAAGTTTACTGACCAAACAACCTTTGCTCAATAAGTAAGTCATGGAAACGACTGGAAAGCCCATTTAACTGAAGAAAACTTTATATGTACTAATTTTTCTAAACCAAATGTGAGCATATCTCTACTTTCAACACACAATTAGAGCAATGGGTATCAGCATTTACCCTTGAAGGTAATAAAAGCTGCTCTGGTGACCAGCAGTCAACATTCATGATTCCAAATCTAAGTTTGTTCATTTGGCCTCTAACAGCAGAACATTGAGAGCTTGAGTGTTTCCCAACAAGAGACTGGTTAAGGTCACAGGCAGCACACACTGACAGCCTGGGGGATGCAGTGTACCCATAGTGTTTCTGAACTTGACACAAGAGTCATTTCATAAGAGAGAATCTCAATGGAGAAAACGCTTCCTGTAGATTCACCTGTAGACAAGTCTGTGATGTCATTCCTGGGAAGGTGGTCCTGTGGCATATAAGTAAGCAGGCTAAGCAAGCCATGAAGAGTAAGTCACACATGGTCCCTGAGTAACCCAGTGATACAGATTCCATTCGGAGCAGACTCTCCTCCTCTGTGGTCCAGGCTGGCTGATAACTCACTCTGGAGGCCAGGCTGGCTGCAAATACTCAACAGTCTCCTGCATAATTCTCCCTGGGATTGTAGGCATGAACCATGATGCCTGGCTATTGAGTTGAGTGATTTCTAACCTAGAACCTTAACCAAACTGACTACTACATGATTACTTTAGTGAGCTCCTACATACACGGAGAAAATAAGGCATTATTGCCTTCTGTCTTGAGGAGCTGCTGGGGGGACCAGCACATCTACAGAAACCCTACAAGAACCTTCTATTTTTGTTGTATCTTTTTAAAAACAGTCTCTTCCTATGTAGCTCAGGCTGGCCTGGAACTTTCTGTCAGCTTGGGTCTGTCACCTCTCCCAAACTGGAACTACGTGTGTGTGTGTGTGTGTGTGTGTGTGTGTGTGTGTGTGTGTGTGTGTGTGTGTGTGTGTGTGTGTGGTTCTGACTTTAATAAATATTTCTACAGTTATTTGTACACATCCAAAGTACGTCATTAGCCCCATTTTACAGATGAGTACCTGGTAAATGAAACAGCCAGGTCCATTGCAGTTCATATGTGGGAACTGATCCTTTCATCTCTCTGTTACTCCGCTATGGGTCTTTAATGCTACAGCCTCCATTTCTCAGTCATTCAAACATAGATTCCAACACCTCTCTTGCAGTGAGCATCAAATTAAGAGCTGTATCTAAGCTTCCTACACAGAGTATCTGGCATATATTGGGTATCTGTACTACAACCAGCTCAGAGAAAAGGGCCAGGCCCATAGGGAGAAATACGTAGTCATCCTGGCCACTAGAAGAGAAAATGGTTGTACTGACAGTTTTTCTACATCTATGATCATGCCTCCCAATCATGGCCTTCTTTTTCCAGTCTCCATGATCTAAAGAGAACCCCAAATCCCAACTTCCCAGTAGGTGCTCCACTACTGCCTCCCATTCACCAAGTCCAAACGGACTCCAGCGCCTCCTGTGGCCAGAAGTCAAGAGGACAAGCCAGGCTGTGGGCCAGGCCCCTGAATGCGCTGGGCAAAGAGGGCGTGGAAACTGGAACCCTGTCCCAACCGACAGAAACAGACATCCCTGTGCCCCCAACGCATGCCGCCCCACTCAGGCCCCATGTCCTTCTCTGCCTCCCTACTTGCCAAAGTGTCCCACGTGGTCAAAAATCAGTTCCACGTTGCAGGACTTCATGTCCCTGTCGCTGATCGGACGACCAGGGCTGCGCCCGGCTGCCCTTGCCAGGGTGGCTTCCCACCTTCCTTCCCAGAAGCCCACGCGTCTTGGGGTGGCAGCTCGGGACATATCCCGCTGCTCCATGGCACTCTGCCTGATGGTTTTCCACACCTTCCACGCTGCTCCCCGTGATCCAGGGAATCGAAAGCCTGTCTACAAAGTTTGGGAAATGCAAAGCCCCTGGCTTGGCCGTGAGACTTGCCCTTGCTTCCTAAATGTTCATGCTTAAAAATCTATTGTAAGTGGGTTTAAGTGCACATTTCTTGACCCCACTCCGAGTAGCTAAGGGACCTTGTCAACCTCAGGAACACCCTGCCTCAGCTTGCCCTGACGACCCTCCCCGACCCCCCCACCCCCACTGGCCCTCAGTGTTAGGGCTGCAGGTCAACTTGGCTTTTAATCCTCTTTGTTTTCACACACTCCATAACATTTTTTCCTGAAGATCATTCTTATTGCTCAACCTTTAAAATAGAACTGAGAGCCCGGGAGAAGCAGCCCAGCAGTTGGAACACTTTGCTTGGGGCACCTTCCGCTGATAACCCTCAGTAGCTTCATCTCCAGGGATTGGAATCCCTCCTCTAGCCTCCACAGGACCTACACTTAGGTGCACACACTCAGTTATAGACGCATAATTTCAAAAGAAAAAGAACTGATGGACTCCTCCCCCTGTGCTGACATATTAATTGGATCTTATATGTACAGGGAACCACAGCCCCTGTGAGTTGTTGGGTACAGTGGTCTTGTCACACCCAGGCAATACTGTTGTGATCAGCTTCCCCACCACCATCTCTGGCTCTTAGAATGGTTCCTTCTCCCCCTTACCCCTCTCTGATGTTTCTCTGACTCACCTACAACTTCTTCATTACTATCTCACTCCTTAACCTGGTCTCCTCATCATCCTCACACACAGCACTCACCCAAAACTCTGGACTTCTACACCCACCATTCATTCTACCTCAAACTTCATGGTCTTCAGTCATCCTGCTGATTAGCTATTGCCTCTGCTCCCGAAACACCAGTCATCATCATTGCCTAGCCTCCTTTCAGGCTACTCTTTTTTCTTCATCCTGTTTCCACACACAATACAACACGGAGAGCTTGACCTCACTTCTATAAGACATAAGCTCCATGCCAGGAGCCACTTTGACACACAGTGGGTGCTCAATAAATGTGTTAGGTGAACAGATGGGCCCAAATCTATGTAGACAAAATAATACAAAACTTAAGCAACTTACTTAGTTTTCCACACGTGGATGGGAGAGGTGAAGAGCTTACACTTCACTCATGACCGGCAAAAGTCAGACTTCCTGAGGAAGAGTCTACTAGCAGTGTGCTTCCCCTTAGAAACACACAAAAGGCATATTAACACCAACCAAGAATGATAGGGTTAGTCAGTGACTGGGGAAAATGTGGGAGGATGCTGGTGGAGAAAGTAGGAGACCAAGAGGCTTTCCCAACACCTCAGCTTTGAGAGTGTCTGGGCATGTGCAGCTTCGTCTCTGTATAAGGAATCACTAAATTGGGTAACTTGAAACCTTGGCAGGAAACTATTCTGATGCCCAGTGGCCTCCAGGCCCAGAACCTCCTCGAAGCCTGGCCTTGGAGTCATCTAGTTCCCCAAAAGGGACCAACACAGTAGAAAGACAGTGGTTAAGTTCATGGATAGACAAAGAGCGTCCCAAAGTCGTGCTAATAAAAAAGATGATACATTGTCATTATGCTGGTTAGGAAGTCACCAACAAAGCCACACAGGAATTTGGCATGGTAGAAAGAGATGACAGATGATATTCCAATCCACATGCCTTGCTGAAATTCTTTCATGCTGTGCCTCCTCCACCCCCTGCCCTGCACCATCCACCCCCAAGCCCAGACAACCTGCTGCAGTTTCCCAGACTACATGATTGTAGAGAGCCTAGCTAAAGGGTAAATTCCAGGGGTAAGTTTTGTTGTAGTATTATGTTTCTGGCCTGGAATTTCCAGCCTAGTCTTGTGACCCGGACTTTCAGACCCATAGTCCTACAGTCCCACTGAAACACACAGATGCTTATATTAACTGTACGCTGACTGACCTGGGGCCCAGGCATATAACTTGCTAACTCTTTACCCTTAAACTAACCCATGACTCTTATCCTGTTCAGCCATGTGGCTCGGTACCTTTTCTCAGAGCAGCATAGTTGTCCTCTGCATCTTCTAGCTTCTCTGTGGCATTTCTGCTCTGTTCTGCCTGTTCCCAGAGTTTTCTTAGTCTGGTAGTCCTTCCCACACTTCCTGTCTGCTTTGGCCAATCAGCATTTTTATTAAACCAGTGGGTGGGACAATTATTTACAATGAAACAACATAATCTCCTGCATTTTGTTTTAGCCTTCATTCTACTCCCCTATGACCTTGTTCCAGGGACTCCACCCCACCACCATACTGTTCCTCTCACGCCCCTCCCCGCTTCTAGCACTGTGTCCCACTCTTCAGAAGGCTCCCAATGCCAAAGTCATTCCTTTTCCTCTCCCCAAAGTCCCAGGACTCAGGGCCAATGATTCTGGGCCAAATTTTTGCTGAGCTTGGGTTCTCAGAGGTAAAATCCTTTAGTGCCTTCTCTGCCTTTGAGTAACGTTGCCCCAGCAAGCCTTACCCCCCCCCCCACTTTTTCCTCTTTTTTCCTACATCCCTAATTGAACAAATTCATTTCAGATCTAGGTCTCAGAGAACATCACCAGAGCTGCTCGACAAAGCCAGTCCAGAGAGAAGGGGGTTTGGACAGAGACAAGAGAGATGTCAGAATCTGGTCCCAGGCAGGTCTTTCAATGAAGAACCTTGACCGGACATCAAGTAGGATCAGGGGGCTGAAGAGATGGCTTAGCGGTTAAGAGCACTGACCACTCATCCCAAGAATGAGGGTTCGGTTCCCAGCACTTACATGGCAGGTCACAATGATACTAACTAACCAAAATGGTCCCCAAAACAAAGAGCACGTCTGAGGATGAGATTTTTATGAAATCTCTTTCTGAGTATATTTGTTAAAGAGCCAGAAGCACAGAGGAGAGGTGAGGAATGAGGAACACTAAACCTTCTGAAGCGCCTATGTCTGAGCTGGGAATTCTTAGCCACAATGCCAACGGACCTGGGCAGTGCCCTGACAGAATATCCTACTTTTAATCTGGGAACCAAATTACATAAGAAACAGTGGTGGCCTGGGCTGCTACTTAATCAGTCCACCCTCCTTCATAACATACATCTTGGATAAAGATCACCCAGTAGCAACAAAGCCACAAACTAGGAGTCTCTGACCTGACCATCTGAGACAAACCTAAGTAGTAGCATAATGACTAATTGTGGTCTTCAAAATGGGAGTGAAGCCTCCTATAGGGCCTCAGTATTGGGTCCAGTCTACTTTCTCATTTTAAACTCTAAAACCGTAAGGTGGAATGAACAAGCAAGCAGGATGTTGCAGAAGCATTCATGACCATCAGCAGACTGGTACGGGCAATGGCCCATAGTTTCAGCTCTTCCTCCAGGTCATTCTGTTCCAGGCAGCAAGTGAAGTCATGCTTGACAAAAAGGCTGGGCAAGCAGTATGATAAGAGGTCTTTTGGTCAGTGTGACACCCAAACTAGAGCCGTCTGAAAAAGGGAACCTTAATTGGAACAGCCTCCATAAGATCCAGCCATAAAGCACTTTCTTAATTAGTGATTGATGGGAGAAGGCTAGCCCATTAGGGGTAGGGCCATCCCTAGGCTGGTGGTCCTGGTTCTGTAAGAAAGCAGGCTGAGCAAACCACAAGGAGCAAGCCAGTAAGCAGCACATACCCCCCTCCATGGCCTCTGCGTCAGCCCCTGCCTCCCAGTTCCTGTCCTACTTGAGCTCCTGTCCTGACTTCCTTCAATGATGAACAGTGATGTAAAGTGTAAGCCAAATAAACCCCTTCCTCTCCAACTTTGCTTTTGGTCAGGGTTTTTGTTGCAGCTATAGAAACTCTAAGACAAGCAAGGCTTTAAGTAAATGACTAAATAAATTAGTAATTGGTCTCTTCTACATTATTCTACTTCAGTATCTCTATATATAAATGGTTAGCTCTTTCTATGCCAACTTTTAAACTAAGTGTTGGAGAAATGTTTTATGCACGATGAGGAGATATCATTGAGCTTGATAACAGTGGTTCTCAACCTCTAGGTCATGACCCATTAAGCAAATTTTTAATCTCCAAAAAGTTCACAATACAATTCACTAACAGTAGCAAAATTACCATTATGAAGTAGCAACAAAATAATTTTATGGTTGTGGGGGGGTCACGACAACATGAGGAACTGTATTGAAGGGTCACAGTATTAGGAAAGTTGAGAACCATTAGTCCACAAGAACCTCACGCCCCAAAGTCTCACTTTCAAATACAAAACCCAGAATTCTAAGTCTCCTTAAAGTCAAGAAGACAGGGTAGCCCCGCACTGCAGAAAGAATTTGACATAGCTCTCAAGCTTCCAAACGATGAGACTGTCCCTCCTAATGTTGCAGCAGCCTGGCTGTTACAATCACTTGGTGACAAGGATGGGCAGGACACGTGCTGGTGGTCGATCGCTAATATCAATCACAGTCTTGCAAGGGGAAGGAAGCTTCTCCTGGGGCTGATGTTTTCACAATGTCAAGTCATCAGGAAACCAGAACCAGAAGAGAACATTGACATGATGATTTCAATTTTATGTCTCATTGTCCCGACCCGTGGGACTTCAACGTGGGACAACGTGATCCGGGTCACCTGTAAGGAGGGAAAGAGACGGACAGGAGTCACAAGAGTGGAACATGAGGAATGACCACAAGGCTTAAAGTTCTGTTCAAGTAGCCAATCTTTATTTTTTTCCAGGCTGCTTATATATGCTTTTGCAGGGCTGCAGGTGCAAGAAGAAAGGAGGGTTAGTGAGGGGCCTTAAGCAGAAACTTGGCTTATGGTTAGGCAGTTATGAACCAAGAATGTATCTGAATATGTGCTGGGTAAAAAGGTCAGTATGTTCCCCTGTAGTTTTTCCGAGAACTGTCTTAATCTAAGGGATGCTGTCTTAATCTAAAGAATGAAGAAGGAGGGAATTCTGAACTTTAGTTGACCCTTTGCTAATGAACCAGCTCCTGAAATCTCACGTTTCCTCCAAAGTGAAGAATTGTATAACCTCATTTTGGTGGTATTTTAACCTTTGCTTGATGCATAAATCAAGATTCAGAAGTTACTGTTGGAATGCCCGGTGAGGTGGCACACATCTATAATCCCAGACCTCAGGAGAAGCAGAAACTGAGGTCATCCTCGGCTACATAATAATGTAAAGACAGCCTGGGCTACCTGACCCTCTGAAGAAACAAAAGCAAGTTACTGTGGTATAACAGGGTCTTTGTCCCTGCTCCTGGTCTAACGTCCCCACACCCTTGCAACTTCCCGAGGTGGGTAACTGCAGCATCTTTCATTATTTGTATCCTTCGACCTCACTGAGTTTATGCTAATAAGGTGGGTCTAATGCAGTGGTTCTCAGCCTTCCAAATACTGTGACCCTTTATACAGTCTTCATATTGTGGTGACCCCCACCATAAAATTATTTTTGTTGCTACTTCAACACTGTAATTTTGCTTCTGTTATGAATCATAATGTAAATGTCTGATAGGAAGGATATCTGACATTTAACCTCTGAGAAAGGGTCAGTCTGCCTTGGGGTTTCAACCTATAGGTGGAGGACCACTGATCAAATTGGTTCTTGATGGCTTCAAGATGGGGCTGAGCTCGCTGTTGTTATAGGGTTAGAACTTTTGCCCTCTGCTTCCAGAAAAGGAAGAGAGGCTGAAAACGGAGCCAATACCCCTCTGCCTATGACTTCCCCTCCATACTTACCTCACTTGAGAATCAGTGAGCACGGCCATGAGTGGGGAGATTTGGGGCTCCAAAAGCCATGAGTGCTCAGAACTTAGTGGAGGACGATGCCAAGAGCAGTGCAGACAGTGGAGGCCTGAGCATCTCCGAGGGAAGAAAAGACTTTATCAGGGCCATGTGTTTGAAATAAGAATCTGGAAGTAAGATCTCTCCTTTACTGGATCCATGGATACTGGTCAACTAAGGCTGAAAAACCAGCTGTGATTAATAGGAGACCATTGTCACTGGGGTGAAATCTTTGGGGAGTATTTCCTCAGGGCCAGAGGAGAGAAGCTCTGGAGCAGTTAGCAACAAAATCTGGAAAATAATGTCTAGGAGTCTCCCACATGGTAATGATTTTGAGGGCATAATGAGGTTATAGAGAGCAGCCAAGGCTTGGCCAGACTCTCCCTGAAGACAGAAGAAGCCATCAGTAAAGATACTTTGGAAACCCCACGATTGAAGGGGTCATGGAGAGAAGCTGAGGTCTGGCACCATGTAGCAGGGCTGGAGTCTCTAAAGAGGCCAGAAGAGTCCATTAATGAAGATGCGGCCTCTATTGCAGGTGGGATCCCAGCATGTTAGAGATTCAAGGACCATGGGACAACCACCAATGGAAGCTGCAGGTGTGGAGTTAAGCCAGACTGAGCCCACTGACCAAGCTCTGGGTGTTGCAGATCACAAAGCCAGAGAAGTGGGACCGCTCAAGCCTCTTGGAGCCCAGAAAATCAAGATGCCAGATACTGAGATTTTTAGACTTTTAGATTTTGGGTTTGCATTGATCTGATTGCAATTGTGCCCTGGGTTCTTCTTTTTTGGAGTAAGTATTTAACTTGATTTTTATTTTACAGGAACCTGTTAGGATACTTTGGATATTGTAAATAACTTTAAACTTTTAAAGCATTTTAGTTTTTTAAAGGCTATAGTATGGGAATAGTTTTTCTGAAATTTTTTTCTTTTGTTACCTCCCTTAACAAATTAACTTTTACCTAACCTTGTAGCCAAGCTAATCATGTTCTTTGAGGCCACTTAAAACTATGCAGTGTGTATTCTGCTTATTTATATTTAACTTATCTTTAAGAAAAACTCATTTACTCTGCCATGGACTCCTCCCGTAATCAACTTTTTCAAGCTAAGCTGAACTCACAGCTTTAATCTTGACCTATGTTTCCTGTTTCTTCTTCACAGCCTCCCTGGGCTCATAACAGAGTAATTGTGTGAGATTTAGTGACCAGATCTAAGAGGGCCATTGAAGCAGGAACATTCAGGCAACAAATGACCCACAGAAGAGGCCGGAAGCAGCATGAGCGTGTAGATTGGTAATGCCTGTTTGTGGTTTTGCTTGCTTCCTTGGTCAGTGAGATCAGAAAATCACCACTCAAGTGAAATATTGATCAAGACAAAGTTCTTTATTCCTTTCTCATACCATGGTTAATCTGCTGTTCAATAAATGGACATGGTGGTCCTTAGTTAGGGGACTCACTCTTGGTTCAATGACTCCAGCGACTGTCTCTTTTATATGACACTGTCACACTGTGAAACCTTTAAAGTTATACTCTGTTTTACTTTGTGACATTAACCTGGTATTTTGGGAGGATAAACAAGAAAGGAAAGGTTATGGTTTAACAGTGATGTGTCTGTGTCAAGTTGACAAGGGGTTTTTGCCAATTTGACATGAACTGGAGACACTGTCTCTCAAGATTGGCCCGTGAGCATTTGGGGGAAGCATTTTCTTGACTGATGGTTGATATAGGAGGATCCAGGCCACCGAAGTCAGTGTCACTCCAGAACAGGTGGTCCTGAGTTATATTTATAAAAAGTTGATTAAGCCATGGAGAGGAAGCTGGTAAGGAGCATCATCCATGGCTTCTGCTTCAGTTCCTACCCTGAGGTCCTGCCTTGACTTCCCCAGATGAAGGACTGATGAAATAAACCCTTTCCTCCCCCAAGCTGCTTCTAGTCAGTGTTTTGTCACAGCAGAGACCCAACTAGGACAGTGAGACAACAAACTTCTGCTAAGTCACCCTCACTTGTAGATACTTGATTCTGGGATGTGGAGTTGGCGAAGAGTGATGCTCTTCCACAGGACTTGAGCTGGGTTCCTAGCATCCGCGTTGGGTGGAGCACAAGCACCTAGAATTCTAGCTTCAGAGGATCCGACGCCCTCTTCTGGCCTCTGCAGGCGCTTGCACACACATACTCATGCACAGACACATATTTCAAAATAGTAAAATAAATCATTTCTAAAATGAATTTTTGATCCATAAACAAATAAAAATAAGTATAATCTATGTTCTTTTTTTATACAAATGATTGTTCAACTCCCTGTGCTCTAGCTGGAAGAATAGCTGAATTTAAACATTGCTTAAAAAAAAAAACACTTCCTGATATCTTTCCATTATATGAAGGTATCACAGCAGTTTGTTATCCAGACTTGTACTGCTAAACATTCAGATTGCTTCCAAACTTTCATGATTATAAATAACTCTACGATAAATGACTTGAGTTGTTTTTTTGGCTAAATTCTTAGAAATGGAGTGAAAAGAAATTCATATCTGTATGGTTGATAGACATTGGCAAATCCCCCTTTCTAACACGTGTGCCAGTGTTTATACTCGGTCGTGTATGTTTTCCTTTTTCTGGCTTTCACCTGTGCCATATGTTAGCAAACATGAGATCTGCCAAACTGACACATGAAATGTCACTTCTTTGTTGTTTTCCCCTCTCATTTCCTGTGTGACGCAGTGTCTTCTTGTGTGCTGAAGAGGTGTGTGTTTCCCTCTGCAGCTCATACCTTTTTCTTTTGGTTACCATTTTTCTTATCTGGAATGCTAGGCAAGTGTTCTGCTGACTTACATCCTCACCTTAGTTACTGGTGAGGTTCCTTTGGAAGAGAAAAATCAAGCCTTTATGAGAAAGAATGGCACATTTTCTCTCAGTTTGTGGTTTGAATTATTTATGGTGATCTTGTCATAACGAACTTTTTACTTTTATGTAGCTCATTTTCTCAAAGGTTGGTTTTAAGCCTTCTGGGTTTCCCATTATACTCAGTGTCTCCTCTCCATTCCAACAAAAAGACCTCTGTGCCTTATTTTATTTCTCTTTATTTCATATATTTAAGGCTTTGATCCATCAGAAACCCATTTTAGTACAAGGTATGACCTATGCATCCAACTTGAATTACAGAGACTCATTCATATTATCCTGATACCGTTAACTGAAAATTCCATTTCTTGCTTCTGATTTGAAATGCACTTTTATCATACACCAGAACAATAGAAAATGGATTGTACCATGCAGCATAGTTATGTCTGAGAACTCTATACTCCACTGAGCTGCATCTCATAAACCAATGCTCTAAGTGAAAGTCACCGTGGCTTTATAATAGGTTTATAATATTCATTAGAGTGGGGTCCCACATGCCACAGCACATATGTGGAAATTAGGGGAACTTGCATCAGTTCATTCTTGTGGTGATATATTTTATATTTAATAAAACTAGTCTGGAATATCAGAGAACAGATCCACCCACATTTAATCTAGGAGGTCAGAGAGTGGTAACTCAAACCTTTAATCCCAGAACAGGAAAGACCCAAGTGGTGACCTACGCCTTTAACCTCATAACTCCAAAGACAGAGATCTTTCCATGTTTCTGTGAGTTCAAGGCCTAACAACCTAACAGTAGTGGTTCACACCTTTAATCTTTAACCTGTGTGTGAAACAACTGGGTGAAGAAGGCATTTAAGGCAGGCGTAGGAAGACAGAATTATTCTGTAGAAGTGATGAGGAGCCAGGCTGAGGACTCTGGAAGACAGCTTTTACCCTGAGAAGTTGGCTGGGTGAGAATTGACTGTGGTCTGTTTCTCCCTCTGATATTCCAGATTTTTCCCAATATCTGGCTCTGGGTTTTCATTAAATACCAACTAGAATTTCTGTTTCACACTCCCTCCTTCCACCACATTAGTCCCTAGGAATAAACTCAGGTTATCGGGTTTGGTGGGAAGTGCTCTTACCTTTTTGTGGTTTTAATGTTCGTTCCTGCCCATTTCTCTTTTGCATTAATGTGAGGGGCAGCTTACGTGTTCTCAAAGCGTGCTTTGACTGAGATTACACTAAAGTGAAGTTGGCATGACTGTCCTATTGGATCTCTCTGGTCAAACACTGAACTGGCCAAGGCTGCCCAGTGCCATGGTCTGGGTTTCCTGGTTAGATGCAGAAAGGACAGTGTCTCTATGTATGGCAGCCATTACCCTCATGCCCCCAAACACACAGACCACACACACTTGTTCTTCTAGCTCTCATGAATGTTTAAAAAATGTTCTAGACCATCCAAATTTCTTTTCAATTAAATCTACTTGGTCTAAGTTCCTCCATTATCTTCTAATTATCTAAAACAATATTTGTCTCCATATTTATTTGTCATCAAACATAATTGCTTCCTATATTGTTTAACATAATTTTAGATGACTTTTACATTTTTAGATGTAACATCTGCAAATAATAATCACATTACCTCTATTTAATGTCTAATTTCCTTCATCTAACTGAATTTGGTAGCACATTCAGCCTATTGCTAAGAGGCACTAATCGTTACTAGACATCGTTTCCATGTCTTCAGTGGAAACATATATTATTTCTCCATTATGTTTGCTGCTTGGCTTTATACTTAAATAAATGCACGAATTCATGAATAAAAATGTTTTTCTGTTGCTCATTGACTTCATCATCTACCAAGAATGAATATCAGCTTTTATCAAATGTTTTCTTATTCTTATAGAAAAGAAAATAATTTTCTCTTCATAATAATAGACATCCTGGTTATGGGAAATCCTTGCAACCCCAATATAAGCCCTAACTGTTAATGCTGACTCTGTTAATATGCTGCTAATGTCTGGTTACTGATATTTTATGCTGGCCTTCTGGGCTGGTATTCATAGCTGAGCTTTGGTCTATGATTGCTAGTGTCGCCATTGTTGTGTATAGTTTTCAATATTATTTTAGACTCATATAAAATAGTATAGGTTCCTCTTTCCCTGCTAGCTTAGTAACACAGAACTCATCTATATCTCACTTTAAAACTTCTCTCTTCTTTTCATTTAAATTTTATCTTATGGGCATTGGTGGTTTTGCCTGTATGTGTGTTTATGTGCCACTTGCTTGGTGCCTTCGGAAGTCAGAACTGGATACTGGACTCCCTGGAGATACAGACAGTCAGAAGCTGTCCCATGAATGCAGGCCATCAAACCCAGGTCCTCTGGAAGAGCAGACAGTGCTCTTAGCCACTGGCTCATCTCTCCAGCCTTTCTCTTTTTTTAAAAAAAATAGTTTTACCAGTGTTTTTAGTTAAGCATGAATAGATTTCAATTTCCTCAGACAAAGATGAATTTATCCT
Organism: Phyllotis vaccarum; assembly: GCA_033318265.1. NCBI lineage: Eukaryota > Metazoa > Chordata > Mammalia > Rodentia > Cricetidae > Phyllotis > Phyllotis vaccarum. Next base: position 137,933,032 of record JARWLC010000006.1, on the reverse strand, counting down.
TTCAAAGAAGTTTTATAATAAATAAACATTACCTTTATAATCATTGAGAATTAAAATATCATAAATAAGGAAATTATCATAGAAATGCATAAACACCTCTATGCAAAATTTTCAATAAATATTACTTATAAAAGACAAAAAATAAGCAACTGGGGAATAAATGTTAACAAGCAGCTAATTAAATAAATTATGGATGTTTTCTGTATAACAAAACACAATGCAGTATTGGAAATGACATGTCAGAATGAAGATATATATATATGTATATATACTCCTCAAATTTCTGAAATGTTTAGTAATGGGAATTTTTTATTTTGCAATAAATAATACATAATTTACAAATAGAAGCCATAGTGCAGTTGCGTACCAACATGAAAAGACATTCGCAGTATGTAGAAATGTGTGGTTCAGAAAAAAGTATGAGCCCAGGATTATAATGTGTGCTTCTACATGAGTAGACAAGGTAATTTTGAGGGGTAACCTAATTTGGTGCAATATTATTTACACTTTCTTATACTTACTTCCCAGCTTTCAGGAGTAATTGGTAACTATGTACGCAGAGGATGGATGTGCTGCACAAGGTCAGGGTCAGGTGCCTCCAGGTTCTTAGCCTCTTATCCAAACAACTGAAAATAGGATTTACACAAATTTATAAAATAGCAAGAATGTGGGAGATTGTGTTGTTTCATTGTAAATAATTATCCCACCCACTGGTTTAATAAAAAGCACTGATTGGCCAAAGACAGGCAGGAAGTGTGGGCGGGGCTACCAGACTAAGAAAAACTCTGAGAACAGGAAACACAGAACAGAATGCCAGAGAATGCCAGAGAGAAGCCGGAAGAAGCAGAGGACAACCATGCTGCTGTGAGAAAAGGTACTGAGCCACATGGCTGAACAGGATGAGTCATGGGTTAGAAGAAGGGTAGAGAGCTACCAAGTGATATGCCTGGGTCTGAGACTGATCAGCCTAAAAACTATTGAAAACATCTGTCTGTCTCTATGGGTCTGCGGGTCTGCGGGCCTGCAGGTCAAAACCTTGAGGTTAGGCCCGAATGTCCGGGCCAGAATATCACTACTACACAAGAATTTCACTCAGAGAGAAAAAAAAAAAGTGCACATTAGGGAGAGACACATTGGCAAGATGGACAGCAGCTACTGGCTGAGGGCTGAAGGGCCCCGGGCGTTGTCTAGGGTCTGTTCTACAGGAAGAAGGGGTCAAACTTATTTCTGAACAGGTTTTCTCTTCACTGATTTCATTCTGACATTTTACCAGGGTGTCAGAAAAAGTAACTGATACAAATATACAATTTTAAATATACAATGCAGTGTGATGATGTAGTTTATATTTAATAAATCAGCCTGGAATATCAGAGAACAGAATCACCCACAGTCAAGCCATGAGGGTCAGAGAGTGGAAACTCAGGACTTTAATCCCAGCACGGGAAAAACCAAGTGGTGACCTACGCCTTTAATCCCATAGCTCCAGAGACAGTTCTTTCTGTGTTTCTGTGGGTTCAAAGCCTAACAACCAAACAGTAGTAGCTCACACCTTAAATTCTAACTCTACAATTATGATCCAGAGTTGAACCCAGAAGTGAAACAACTGGGCGGGGAAGATATTTAAGGCAGGCGTAGACAGACACTCAGGACCTGAGAAGTCGGCTGGGTGAGAATTGACTGTGGTCTGTTTCCTCTCTCTGATATTCCAGCTTTTCCCCAATATCTGGCTCTGGATTTTCATTAAATACCAACTAGAATTCACGCAACAATGCAGTGCCAGGGAAAGAATGTATGTGGCAAGACAGAAAAGAGAATAGGTTTTATACATTCCATCGTTGATGTGTAAAAAAAAGAAGCAAACTAAACACAAAATCCCAACATTTAGTTCTTCACAGATGCTGTTTTCCTAGATAGTGTGTTTAAAAAAGAAAGAAGAAAAAAATCGAATTTGTTAAAATATTTATCTATCCAAATAAATTTTAAAAAAAACTTTATTTGCAGACAACCTGATCTAATTATGTAGAAAACCATACAAAAATGAGCCATTTTGATAAAGTTGCAAAGAAATACTGGAATCTCTGGAGATGATACTTGTTTGCAGATAGATGTGAAGTGGGCACATGATCTGAAGAAGTTTCCAGGTCCCAGGGGACTGCACCAGTGGAGTGAGTGGGAGGGGGGAACTCTAACAATGTCTGATTCAGGAGCAAGCTTGTGTTCCCAAAACAGGATCCCATGATAAGAAAATCACAAGTACTTTAATCATTCAAGAGCAGCTCCCTTATTTTCACTCAGGACCTTTTTAACTTAAGGTCCTAATTCATACAGAAATGTATGTTTAATTCATAATGAGGTGGGGATAGTTTAGATTGATTTTTATGGGTGTATTGAGGGGGAGGAAGGGAGGAGGCAGGGAGGCAGCAGGGAGGGGGTCTGGGGGATAAGGGAGGGAGAGCACGTGTAGAGATCAGAGGACAGCAGGAGTTGGTTCTTTCCTTCCACCGTGGGCTCTGAGGATCAAACTCAGACCATCAGACTTCTGAGGTGATTGCTTTTGCCCACTGAGCCGACACACTGACCCTGCAAGTTTTAATCCGAGATAGTCCTAAAATCATGATTTTATTCAAGTTTTCAAAATTCAGCATATTTGTGTGATCACATGGTGATTTCTTCCAGTAGCTGAAGAAAGCCCAAGATGTGATATGGAAATGAACTGGCATGTCACAAAAACTATTACTGCCATTCCTGGGTATTAGTGGTTAGGCATCTCCTCTGAGGGGCCGCCTATAATTATTGATTGTCTGAATTGCTTTGCTTCCAGTGGAAAAACAAAATAATCAACTGTGTGAAGAATTCTATATTTGTAGAAAAAGTTCAGTTGATTGAAAACCCATTTTCTAAAAATCCATTAAGGGCCTATAAGAGACAGAAATGAGTATCATAACTACAGCAGCATCATCAGGTGATGGAGCTTTGAAATATAACTGTACCACCGGGAAGCAACTGCCCTAGAAAATTCTGTGGCTTTCTGAATTGCAAAACAATCAGCCATTTGCAAAATGTGTGAGTTCAGTGTGACTCTGTTTGGAGTCCTGAGTGAAAGGGTCAGAACAAGAATTAAGAATACGTTTTGGAACAGGACCCTGTGGGGCTCACAGTCTGAATGTGACCAGTCAAAGAGCAGAGGCCACAAGCACATACATAGGGCTTTATAATATTTCCTCTAGAATTATGGTTTATTTAGTTATGCTTTGTTTGGAAACCTTAAAGTGGAAAGGGACAGGGTGATTTGAAAGGTTTATGGAAGCAGTTAATATATCAGAGGGATTTTCTTCCCAGTCATTTGAAATTGCCACCTTCTCTAGTCATTGCTAATAATGAGAATTAAGACTTGTGAAGAATCAGTCCCCACCCCCTGGGGGATGGAAGAGCCTCTCAGCCAGGACCCCTTGTGCACATCAAGGGTCTTATCAAAGTCCACTTAGTCCTGTAGAAGCTAGCTCTGCAGCACTTCCACAAAACGGGGTGTTGAACTCAAGAAGAATATTGGTCTTTGTGGTGGTTTGAACATAATTGGCTCCCATTATCTAATAAGGAGTGGCACCATTAGGAGGTGTGACATTGTTGGGAAGGGTGTGACCTTGTTAGAGGAAGTGTGTCACCGTGGAGGCGAGCTTTGAGGTTTCCTGTGCTTAGGATACCATCCAGCGTCTCAGTCAACTTCCTGTTTACTTCAAGAGGTAGGACTTTCAGATACTCCTCCAGGACCATGTCTGCCTGCATGCTGCCATGTTCCCCACCACGATGAGAATGGACTGAACCTCTGAAATTGCAAGCCATCACCTCAATTAAATTTTTTCTTTATAGGAGTGTTGCTGTGGTCATGGTGTCTCTTCATAGCGATAAAAACCCTAACTAAGCATTTATTTCAGGTTACAAAATGATGTCTTCCAACACCCTGCAACTTAATTCTACAGTTTTTATCAGCCTTCTTCCCTCCCCTCTTCCCATGTAATACCCAAGAATGCCTCTTCTCCTATTTGTATTGCTGGAATAGATAATGACACAGCTCTCTAGGTCCCACAGTCCATGAGAATGTAAACTCACCTGTCTATCCAAAGTCAGATCTACCCTTCCAGCCCAATACAGCTCTCAGTCAATGTTAAATGAGTAGGTCTCTCGGGAAAGTCCAGCACTTCACTGGAACAGCTTGCCTGTCTGCTTTCAATGCTTAAAAAAAATATATTGTTTTCGTTTTATGTCTGTGCATCACATACAAACAGATAGATGTCCACAGAGGCCAGAAGAGAGCATTCGATTCCCTAGAACTAAAGTTACAGATGGTTGTAGACTGCCCTTGTGGCTCCTAAGAATGAAACCTGAGTTCTCTGGGAGAGCAGCCAATGCTCTTAATCACTAAGCCATCTTTCCAGCCCCTGGCCTTTTCCCATTATTACAGAAAGAACATAGAAACAGCCAATAGAGAATGTCTGCACACTCTGCTTCATGCCTTGGTGACTTGTTTTTCTGGTGCTGTAGAAGGCCCGCTAAGCACGCCAGTGCCCAGGCCTATAGCACGTAACCTAAGGCCTATCTTTTCTGTTTGTATTTCTAGACAGGCTTTCTCTATGTAGCCCTGATGTCCTGAAATTCAGTCTCTAGACCAGGCCGGCCTCAAACTCAGAGATCCCCCTGCCTCTGCCTCCTGGGTGCTGGAGTTAAAAGGTGTGTGCCACCACCTCTCAGCCCTAGATTCCATCTTGCCCCTTGCTAAAGAACATCCACCATTATCTCCTCAGTTGCCTCCACATACCCTTCAGTCTAGCCTATCTTCTCATGCCCTGCCAGCAGTGTGCCAGGAGCTCTGTTAACATGGCCTGGCATCCTGTTTTCATTCTACACCCTCCCAGCCTGCCAGAATCCTCAGCGGGGTCGATGTTACCCTCAGTGACTCCATTCCCCTTGCTGTTCTGAGCCCAACTCAGCCAGTCTTCCACCAATGACCTCCACTGCCATTTCCCATGGACACTAGCTGTCATCATCCTGTCTGGCTTTGACAGGCTAGCTCACTCTCTCTGCTTATGAACCAGAGAGCTACAGTCTCTAGATTCTGCCTGTCCCCGTGGCTCCTTCTCAGTGCCCTCAGCTAGAACTTTTCTCCTGCTACCAATCTGTCTTTGTGATGTGAGGGTCCTTGGTGCAGACTTCTCTACCCCTATGCTCATTATTTGTAGATCTAAATGCCATCTTTACACCAGAGAGCCCCACACTGCTCTCTCCAGCTGAAGTTTTGCCTAGAACCAGTTCACTGAGCAGCTATTCAGTGCTCAGCCTTAACATAAATGTATTTTTTGCTTCTTTCCTTTCTGAAATCACACACATACACACCCCCAACATGCATGCATGCATGCATGCACACACACAAATGCCCCCCCACATTTATACCTGCACACACACACATGAACACTAGAATTCACATACATGCACACACACACACACACACACACACACACACACACACAAAACCTGCCCCCAGTGACCCACCTCCACCAGCTGCACCTCTCACCCCAAAGACTTCACAGCCCCCCACAATAGCACTACCAGATGTGGACTAGATATTTAAACACATGAGTCTGTGGAGATACATCACACATTCAAATCATAACTGTGTCCACCACAGATTTGGTGACTCTGGTCTTCCCAAGCTGCTCTGCTCAAACTGTCCCAAATCTACTTTTTACATTTACTTTTTATGTGTATGAGTGTCTTGCCTGCCTGTATGTATGTATGTGTACCTGGTACCCTTAGAGGTCAGATGAAGGCATTGAATCTCCAAGAACTGGAGTTACAGGTGGTTGTGAACCTCCAATGTGGGTGCTGGGAACTGAACCCAGGTCCTCTGCAAGAACACCAAATGTTCATAACCGCTGAGCTATTTCTCCAGGCCCATTCCTCTTCTTCCTTCTTTTCCTTCTTTTTAAAATGTGTCTGTGAGTTCTGTCAGCACTGTGTCTGTATACGACTTGCATGCTGTGCACATGGAGCCCAGAAGAGGGAGGAGTTAGATCAGCTTGGTAAGAGGTCTCTGTACAAGTCCCAGGAGGAAGGCACCTTGGTCGGTAGTCTCTGTATACATTGACTTTGGCTTAAGGTCAATCATTCTTAACATCTGTACCAGAGGAAGGCTCTGCCATTCCCATGGGCCTAAGACATTTGAGGTTCTTGACATGGCTGTGCTCATGTCAATAACACACCCTCACTCAGTACTTCATCTGTTTCTCACGACTTATGAGATGTATGTACATGAAACCAAACATCATGCTTATATGTGTGTATACATATGTATGAATATATATACACTTATATATGCATGCACGTGTACTGCGTGTATGTATGTGTACTGGTACCTTCAGAAGTCAGAAGAAGGCATTGGATCTCCTGGACCTGGAGTTACAGGTGGTTGTGGACCACCAATGTGAGCAATAAATATATTTTTATTGAGGCTTTAAGGTTGGTTGGTTGTGTTTTTATTTTAAAAATCAATGTTCTTCTGATGTTTATTGGAGCGAAGGACACATGTCCAATAATGATGCTATTTGGTGTGTGTCTTCTCTGCTGACCCCAATGCTGGTTTATAATGGATTACATTTCTGTTGTTTTTATTCTTTGTGATGGGGATTGAATCCAAGGCTCATCCTAACTGTAAACTTGACTGCTGATCTGCACCCTAGCAACTACTATTTGTGTGTGTGTGCGTGTTTGTATATGTGTGTGTGCGCATATGTGTGTGTGTTTGTGTGTGTGTGTGTGTGTGTTTGTGTGTTCTATTAAAGAGTGTGGATGCACATTTTGTGAGTTCATATGTTAATATGGAGGCCATAAATCAGCAGTGAGTATCTCCGTCTGTGCATTTGGCTTTTGTCACCCTGACACTGCTGGAGTTATTTTGAAAGAGGGAACCTTAACTGAGAAAATTCCCCCACCAGACTGGCCTGTGGGCAAGTTTTTGGTGCATTTTCTTGACTGACAACTGAAGGGAGGGGGCCCAGCTGTACCATCCCTGAGCTGCTGGTCCTGGGTACTATTAGAAGGCAGGGTGAGCAGGCCATGAGGAGCAAGCAGTCAGCAACATACCTCCATGGCTTCTGCATCAGCTCCTGCCTCAGTGTGCTTACCTGGTTGTTACAATATGGTTTCTTGGCCCCATGCAGTCAGAGGTCCAAACCCATAGACCTGCAGTCCCAGACCCCCTTAGCTGCCTGCCGCTGCTTAGGCCCCCCAAATGACTCAGACGCTTATATTAAGTTCATGCTGTTTGACCTACGGCTCAGGCACATTGCTAGCTAGCTCCTTCATCTTAACTCAACCCATTTCCATTAATCTGTCCTACCACATGGCCCATGGCTCACCTGTGTTCCTCACATGTTTCTTCTTGGGCAGCTGGGTCAATCTGTCTCTGATACTGCCCTTTTTTTCCTACCTATTGTGATTCCCCAACTACTTCTTCTAAGGTGCCTGTCATGGGCCAAAACAGCTCATTTATTTAAAGATTGATATTCACAACATACAGAAAGACATTCCCACATCATCTCCCCATTTCTGTCTAATCAAAAAGGAAAGTTTCAATTTTAACATAGCAAAATTACATGTAACAAAATAGCCATCAAGCAAGAACTACAGTTATAATATCTAATCTATTTATATTTAACAAAATTAAAGAAAATACTATATCATCTATTTTATCTTTGTGAATCTAAAGTTTCATATCCAATATACCTTTCAAATGATTAAGAAAAACTATACCTATAACTATCTAATCTTAAACTACATCAAAGACCACAGAAGGATATATTTACCCAAGTAAACCAGAAGTGCAAGCAACTTCCAAAATCTAGAAATGACAAAGATGACACCTATCTGCCTGGACAGTCACTCAAATTTCCTTTATAAAGTTGGGGCATCCATCTTCAGCCTAAAGGCCCAGAGTCTCTGGAGTACTTTTCAATAAAGCAGAATATCTGAAAGAATGCTCTGCTCATTTTGGTATAGTTTATCAGTTGCTTCTCCTCGAGTCCTGAAGAATGTCTGACAGTTTTCTCTGCAAAGCAGGAACCTGAAGGACCATCTCAGCATGTTCTGCCAAAGTTTAGAGGTCATTTTCCTATGGAACCTGCATGTTCAGTTTAAACAGCATACTATCAAGCAGTCAATACAAGAACAAGTTCTTGTCCAGTGGCTAACCGATGCCACAAAGAAAGTAGACTCCATATGAAGTTTTTTCTATGTCCATTTTTCTCTTGAAATAGATTGGTACTTCCAGGAGCAGATCTGTATCAATGTCCAGAAAAGCCTAAGTTCTTATAATAATTTAAAAGTCATATTTTGTAGGTCTTAGAAGTCTTTGAAGATTACCTATCTAATTGAAATGTATCTTTGTATACCTAAGAATCTAACATGCATTTCTTAATTATACATTGCAATTTTAAATCAGTTACATAAACATCATACTTCAAACAAGAGTAGAAAAATGCATACAGCATAACAAAATTGACCTTAAATTTGTATCAATAAACCAAAATCCATACCAATGTAAAACATTTTGAGATTAACAGCTGATTTTTGGATTAAAGTAAATTCAATAATCTAATTTTTAAAAAATCACTCATATATCATATCCCCTTTTTCTTCTTATAAAGGGATTAACTATGACCATTAACAATTTATAATGAAAATAAACATTTATAAACAATATTTTGGGAATTTGGGCATAGTTTTCCATTACTACTTCCTGCTGATTAAGGAACACTGTCAATCTCACAGGTTCTTGAGACTGGATCATCTTAGTCTGTATCCCTGAAGCTGATTTGACCATCTCTTCCTATCAGAGAATTTTCAGGGGGTCTTGGTTGATGAAACCATATTTGCCCGGAAGCAATCCACAGGTTCTCATCTTCTGTGGAAACAAAAATAGAACTCTTCCAAAGCAATAAATCCTTAGATACAAATTTTAATCAAGATACCTTTAGAATGTAAATTTTTGTTTAATTAATCAGCCTTTGCAATCCATTGTCTTTCTGCAGTTAGCTGATTAACAGTTAAAAAATTAAAATAAAACATAATACTATCCATAATCCAGAGTCTGTGTCTATTTTCCATCTTTATGTGGCTTATTATATTTTAATTACTCTATTTCTTTTACTTCTTTCTTTTAATTACTTCTTTCTTTTCTCTCTGAACCTATGTACATTTTACATACATTGTAACCCATTTACAGGTTTTTTTTTAAAAAAAAATCTGAATCTGTTTTATTGTGAATCCTTAATCATCTTACAACCAGAAGAGCTTTTAAAATACTCCCACTCTCTTAAAGAGCCACATAGTTTTTGCAGAAAAAGCTGAATCAGTAAGTTCTCTTAAAGGGGCCGTGTCTCTGTTTGCCGCCAGAAAACAGAGCAGACCTAAGAAATGCTGCTACTAGGAAACCATCTTTGACTCTGTTTCCTTTTTGTTCAATATAAACAGAAACTTTAAATCAATCACATGCTACCGAGTCTTCTGTGAGACTTCGGGAACCAGACTGATTGCAGCTTAAGCTCCTGCCACAAGTCTGCCGGCACCATTTTGAATGTGACCTAAATGTCACACTATGTACATTGACCCGCTTCAGATACACAATTTGGAAGCTGCTTTGGCTTAGTTTCTGTGCTCTAGAGCCCTTTCTAATCTTTCTGTGGCTTTATGTGGGTGTTTGGCCCCCTTAGGAACGCCATCTGTTTCACCTGGTACTCCTTCCCTGACTTTCCTCGGTGATGGGATATGTCATGGAAGCATAAGATGAAATAGACCCTTCCCTTCTCAAGTCTTTTTTTTTTTTTTTTTTGGTCATGGTGTGTAATCACAGCAATAGAAATTTTAACTGAGAAGCTCTGCCACGCTCCACCTTAATTTTTGAAACAGGGATCCTTATGACTGGAGCCTGAACCATTTTGGTTAGAATAACAGGCCAGCAAGTACTTAGAAGCCACCTATCCATCAGTCCCCAGGGCTGGAGATACAAACCCGTGCTGCTACACCTGGCTTTTAGATGGGTGCTGGGGATCCAAACTCAGGTCTTCATGCTTGTACAGCAAACAAATTACCCACCCAATGAAGCCATGCTATCATCCCTCTAACCTTACTCTTTTAATTATTATTTTCAGCAGCTGTGTTTAAAAAAAAAAACCCAAGTACATTAGCAGCTTTAAAAATTTCCCCTTGGGTGTTGCAGGGTGATGAAAGAGTATATGCAGATACTATAACTTTTATTTTAATAAAAAGGTGTCCAAAACAGTTAAAAATGAACTACTATACCACCTTTTTTTTCTTTACAAAAATAAAACCTGAGGGAGACCTGGTTTTTCTAGCCACGTTATTAACTCTGAGAAACTGTGCTGGTTGACTGCTTACTCACATGCCTTCAGCCTCCTCTGTGAGAGCAACTGTGTATCACCAGCGTACTTCCTGTGTTCAGAGCATCCTGCTGCAGGAAGGTGCTATCTACATCCCATCCCTGAGGGTGCCTGGAAGCCCCCACCAGGAGTGGGCTCTGAGTTCATGAAAACCACATCCACTCGTGGAAGGTCCTCAGAAATGTCAGCCATCTGGGGTCTGAGTCTCTGTCTCTCAACATTGCTCGGTTTCTCCTGCTATCCTGTGTCCTATGACTGCCCAGCAGAGACTGTGTGCAGCACACAGAAGACTCTAGAACGTGAGTGGGCCAGGAAGAAGACTCTGTCGATGAGAGCTAGAATCCGCACCATCTGTGCGGAGTATTGTTGGTTACCTTCCCCGAACACCTCTCCCTAAAGAGCAATTGGAAAGTCTGGCTGCAATCACCTAAAACTATAACATTCCGATTAAAATGTGCAGCCAGACAGTACGTGGGGAGCTTGGCGTGCAGTATCAAAATATGTGAATATCAGACACAAAGCAAAATTTTTAGAGGGATCAAGCTAAAGTTGTTGGGTGTAGGTGACCATGAACCCACCGCACACTGAACACTGGCAGGCTAATAGCTGTCCCCAGGACCCTCTGGGAGGGCTATGGGGCACTTTGGGAGAGGTGTTGGCTGAACCGAGTGATGGCCACCTCTCACCTGGCCTAAAGAGGACCTCATGTAACCTCCCAGAGAGTGTGGTGTGTGTCCCTGGAAATGGTGGGGACAGGTGCCTCAGGGCTGAGGAAGCTCATGGTGGGAGGTCCCTGATGGCAGAGGAACGCTGTTACTTTGTGATAAATCTGCACCTAGAACATTTCAGAACTCTCTTGGAGTGGGGGGAATAATGTTGGAGGATCTGCACTACCTAGTTTCAAAAATGATTGTAAAGCTACAATAATTAAACAGCAGCAAACAGGTTAGTTAACAAAATACAAAGACAGACAGAGGCGGTGTTTGGTCCCAGTGCAATTCAATGGGATAAAAATACTTTCAATAATCGGGGCTGAGACAGTCGGATAGCAATACTCACAAAAAGAGTAAAAAGAGCCTGGGTCCTTCAGTCCCAGCAATTAGGAGGCAAAGGGAGGTGGATCTCTGTAAGTTCAAGGTCAGCCTATTCTAACTAGTGAGTTCATGGACAGGACTACACAGGGAGACGCTGTGTCAGAAGAGGAGGAACAGCAAAGGAACTCTACCCTCGCCCTGCACCTCCGTGTGGTCTGTACAGACTGACCAGAAAGCAGTCAAAGACTTAAATACAAGAGCCAAATTTATAAATCCTTAGTCTTTAAAATGTATGACTGAGAGAGAGAGAGAGAGAGAGAGAGAGAGAGAGAGAGAGAGAGAGCACTTCCATCTTCTTTGTGGAGGATCAAATTCAGTCAAATTTATGTGGCAAGTACCTTTACCCATTAACCCATCTCGCCAGCCCCCAATTTTAAAAAGTTTAAAGATAACTGTTCTACTTGTCTTGTCTACTTCTGATTAGCAATGTTATGATAGCATCATGGCTTGAAACGGTTCACATTTATTATCTGAGGATTTCATGAACCGAGAGCCTAGATCCTCTGCTGTGCATCTCCGGGGCTGCAGTCAGGCAGTGGTCTCCTGCAAGGCTCAAGCGGCTACAACTATTGGAAAAGTCAGCTTTTGCTGTTACTGAACAGGACTTCACAATGTGGCTCTCAGCTCCTAGATGTCACCCCAGATCCCGCCATGTAATCATTTGCTGCCTCAAAGTCAGATTCTCCAGCTAGATGGAGAATCTAACTGCAATCTTATGTAACACCATGTGATCACCCATGATCATGTGTACCTATCAGCTCCGCAGTATTCTGCTGCCTAGAAGCAAACAGCACAGACCCTGCCTACACTCAAAGCCAAAAAGTAATAACATAATAATGAGGAAAAACAGCTACCCTGCCCTGTGTCTATAGATGCAACCAACTGTGGTGTGAAAATATGCAGAGAGGAAACACTTCTTCTGATCAGACGTGCATAGATTTGCCTTCCTTGTCATCTTTCCCTGGACGATGCCCCTCGGTACCCACGCAAATACCATTCACATTGTGTTCTGTATTACAAACACCCTAGAGTGCACAGGAGACTACAAAAAAGCTTGAGTTTCCCTGAAGGCCCTGGAAACCAAGCTCCCAGAGATCTCCAAGGAGAGTAACAGAGAGGAAGCAGCTTTCCTGTATGGAGATGAGCACGGGGCCACTCAGATCGTCTATTTGCATGCAAACACTTCTCTGTTGGATGGTCACTGTATGCTCCATCTGCCAGTTTCTCTCCTGTAGTTTTATGTTCCTGCTGTTGCCCTAGTTCCTGACAGGATAGAAAAGCACACACAGCCAGCATCATCTCACACACATCATCACACACTCAAGATTTGGGTACAGTCAGGATGTGTAATAAAAAGTGCACAGCTTCACGGAGCTGGGGGTTTCGCTCAAATCCGAGCTCTTATCCGCTAGTTGGGTGACAGTAGCCATTACTAAGTATTTCCCACTCTCGTATAACAAGAGACAAGAGATTCAGTGAGATGATGGGAGGAAACTCCCAGCCCCCTTAAATGATAGAAATTGCTGTTGTTTATAGGTGATAATGACGAGCAGTACTGTGCTGTAAATGGGTATGTTCAATAGGAAACAGAAATGAAGATGTTTTCTGTGACAGCTGTTTCTTTGCATGTATTGAAACATCAGGATCCCCCTTGACTGTTATTGCCCTGAGTAAGGGTGACTAGAGCCAAATGTGCATGCTCTGACAGTGGTCTCTTTACCAACCCTTCTTCAGGCCATCCCTCACCAAATATGATTTCTAGCATAAATCTGATTAATTATTAAATAAAATGCACCGGTATTATTTGCATGTCGTAATTATTTCAGCCACAAGGGGGCAGAATGTGGCTGTGTATACTGTTCTTTTAAAAAAGGGAAGAAATATTATGTTGTAAGATACACTGTGTTCCAGTTATGGTTTTAATTTGTTTTTTATTTCCTACATACAGGAATTAATTGTATTCTTTAAGGCAAGAGAGACAGAAATCGCAAATTCTTTTGGGAAAATTTTGTTCTTAGCCTATAGCTGGCTAAATTAGCAGCTTAATTCTGTTTAAAATGCTATGATTCATCAGTTTTCTGGGAGTCATTTCCTGTAGGTCTTAAAGAGGCCTGTGGCTCTAAATTGCTCTACATTCCTAATTCTTGTTGTGCTTCCTGAGGGCTATCAAGTTCATGGGTTTTATTATAGCCTTGCAAATTAGTAGGAAAAAAATTGACTAGCCCATAAACATTTCTCGGTTCCATCATACTCCTGGGGGCAGATTGGTAATAGAAGCTGAAAGTCCTGTTATTCATAGTTCACTCGGCTGTAAAACTAATGATTGTTACGCAGCCAACTTCTAGCTTATGTTTGTACCCCCGGGAGGAGTGTGTGGGGTGTTAGAAGTGCAAATGTGTGTCCAAGTGAACCCATTGCTCAATACCACATGCAAGCCAAGGCAAGAGCAATATGCACAGTCTTACTTCAGTGACCAATAGTAGTTACCCTGCACTGTGGTCTGAACTTTTGTGTCTCTCTCAAAATACATGCATTTGGGGAACTGGGGAGATGGCACAGTTGGTAAAGGTCTTTCCACACAAGTATAAGCATCTGAGTCTGATGCCCAGAACTTGTGTAAAAATAGATATGGTGGTATTGAGTTATGATCTGGGCACTGTGGAGGTTTAAAAGGCAGATTTCTAGGGCTTACTAGCCAGCCTAACCAACTTGAAAGTTCCAAGCCAGAGAGAGAGATCCTGTCTCAAAAAATAAAGAGGACAGAGACAGTTTAATGGAGAGACAGAGGGTAGCCTAGATGTCCAGTGTTCTCAAATCATGTGCCATATTTTCTCATGCGGTCTGACAAGAAGTCATGATGTTCTGGGCCTAAAGAAACTTCCTGTTAAGTGTCTCCTGTGAACAGTCGGTGCTGAGCTGGCCCAAAAGGTGACGATCAGAGTTCTTCCCAGAGCCAAAGTCGGCCAAGCATTCTAAAAAAATCAAAGTTTGACCTTAAAACCTAAAAGCTGAATAAGCATGCTGGTTCACACCGGTGACCAAGCACTGGGGAAACTGAGGCAGGAGGGTTTGTTGACACACATAACAGGTCAGCTGCAAAGTGAGAACTGCCCCCCAAAGAGAGGAGTCAGAGGCCAACCCTCATGGCCACACGGAATGAGAACTTAGATGGCCCAAGAAAAAGAAACTACCATGCTAAGTGGAGAAGAGAAGAGATATTGTCTAGCAGTTAGGCGAAATAAATAAATAAATATATTTTCTTAAATCCTGTATAAACAGTTGACAGCTGCTTCAGCCTTTGCTTTTAGAACACACGCCAGTTGGGTGGGAGGGAGACGTACTCTTTCAAATGTGGTTTTTGTTCTGAGCCCATATTTTCTACAGCTAATTTCCAACCTGGGACCAGGGCCTGGTTCAAAGTTTTATTTTGAATAATATAGACAACAGCAGACTTCAGTCAACCACAGAGGTCCGGACAGAGGCTGCAGCTGGCAGTGTCCCTGAGCCAAGGGGAAGACATGCATCTGTAGCAAGCCTGTATTCAAAGGGTAGAAAGTGGCTCCCACTTCTTAGGGAGCGTCAGGAAGACGGAACACTCATAGGCAGAAGTGGGAAACAGCTCTTCAAGATTGTGTTTGTCTGAAGCCCTTTAGCACTGTCCATGTGAAAAGCTGTCCCACAGGACCCGGGCTCTAATGAACACTCTGCTAGTAAACAGGGACATTATAGGGGTTTCCAAAAGGGATACTCACATGAACAATTACCAGCCAAGTCCCATAATTATGAAGTCAGGGGATAAACAGTGAGATGAAGCCCTTGCTTTAAACCAAGTTGGGGTGACCCTTAACTCTTCCACTTTGCTAGCTTTGTTGATACTCTTTAACCCCCAAATACCAGACCGTCCTTCACAGAAGTCTTACACTGTAAGTCATCTTTCTCCCTTTTTAAGTGACGTGCAGACATCACTACAGTGAGAGGCAGAGCTTTGAACAGTTCTCTATTTCTTGTAACATTGTTTTATTCTCAAATATTTGACCTGTGGGCCATGACGCTGGCTGGTGTGTATTTTGTCATTGTGTCTATATGTGTCCAACACTGTGCATACACATCATCCACTCCCACTATTATGATGGAGCCAAGTCTCTGAAGACTGACTGTCCTGTCACAATGCAGAGCTCTCTGACACACAATACGGTATTAGTGCACAGCTGGACCACCAAAGAGCAGAGAAACTTCCCAAAGGCCAAGAAGCATGCAGTGTAAAGAAATCTGAGAAGGAGAGGATGAGACATAAGGTGGTCTGCACTGAGCCCTGGGCCTCCCACAGGTGTTCCTTCCTTAAGCCCCAACCTTTGAGGAGGACCAAACCAACCTCCTGCATTCTGGAAGAAGCTTGTAGAACTCTCTGGAGTAAATATCGTCATCCATGACCTCAGATCTCCTAAGGATCGTGCAAAATCTGTTCAGAGTCAGAACACTGAAGAGCAGAGGGGGAATGATGTACTTGAAAAGAAGATCACTAGATGTATCCTAACATTGCCCCACAATATGACATGGAGAGGTGAGAAGATTAAAAAAAATGTGGATGAGGGGTTCAGACCTAGAGGCTCAAAGGATACTTGTTAACACCAACAACCTAGTCTCCAGGAAACAAGGAGAACAGAAATTCGAACAAATAAAACAATAAATGAGTTTCCAGAACTGGCCAAGCCTGCAAGTCCAAGACCACTGGACACTCTGCCGACCTACATTGCACCATGAACCTCTGTAAGTCGGTATCCAGACTCATCACACTAAAGCTGCAAAATGGCCAAACTCAAAGTAGGGAGGTTAAGTGAAATAAGAAAGAAAAAAAAAGTAGATCTTGTACAAAGAAAACACCTGGACTGTCAACAGGTACTGTTACAGAAATAGGAGTGTGCAAGGAGATCTTCAAGGTGAAATTAGCAAACACTCAGCCCCACACAATGCACAACTCTTTTTAAGAGTGAGTTGGAGATAAAATTTTGAAATAAGAATTTTGTATGGACAAGAAAATGAGCAATCTTAGGTAGTACGTAGCTCAAGCTTCCTCCTGATCATGTTCCAGGAGTCCTTTTATGTTAAAATATATATATATGAGAAGGTTAATATTTACCAAGTTGAGTGGCAAAGGCTTTCATGTTCCCTGACTCTGGGAATTCAGGAAACAGCTGAGTGATGTGTGCTTGAGAATGTCAGAGCGTCACAATCACCATGAGCTTCCCACTCCCAATTACCCCAGCACTCTCTGACTTTGAGATGATTCTTGAGAAATGTTTTTCTAAGGCATACTGTGTAGCTTCCACGTGCTCTGCCTGACTAATGCCTTAGCCACAGGTTACAACATGACGGTCTCCATCCTTAACAACCTCTCTTCCCCAATCCCTTCTCCATTCCAATTTGTCCCTGTCGTCTCATTCTCCCATGAAACCTTTAGTTGGATGTGTGTGTGTGTGTGTGTGTGTGTGTGTGTGTGTGTGTGTGTGTGTGTGTGTGTGTGTTCATATTTATATATATTTTAAATTTCCACATTCACCATAGATCTCTCTTTCTTCTCCCAGATACTCTTGTCAGCTGGTCAGACTGAGCTCAGCTGTCGAGAGAGTTGAATTGAGGAAACCCAGGAAGACCCATTGCAGCTGAAGCACATGAGCAAAGATGTCTTAAGCTAAGCTTTCTATGCAGTAGGAAAACACAGGCCAAACCAAGACCCAAGAATCTGAACGAGCTTGGCAAACCCTAGCTTGATGATATGTGGCTATGACTGATGGGAAATGTATCAGCTGGGAGGGCAGTGGTCGTGTGTGGCTTCCAAGGACATAAAAATGTTCATATAAAGTAGTTGCAAGTGACAAATAAGCAGAGGACAGACTGTACAGCACACAGGGTCCTGCCTGCTCAGAGCCCCAAATCCGCAATCACCATGCCAACGAGAGAAGTAAGGTCAAAGAAAATGTAGAATCTTCTAGCTCCCTGTCACTTGTAAAGTGTTTTTGTACTGCTGGCTGCTTCTGTGATTCTGTGTTTATCTGTGCAAAGGGGGCTGTATTTATTTTAGTTGGTGGACTAAAAGATGGAGTACCGCACACAGTACTTAACTGTTACAGACCACTACGCTTTGAAATATTTCCTTTTTGATTTCTGGCTCATTTATGTATGCAGAGGGCTGGTAAGGGTCTAGAGAAGGAGTTTGTGGTGATGAGGGTCAACCATTGGTATCACAGTTCTGTACAGTGACCCCCCCAGGACAAAACATGACACTGGTCCCTGAGCCCCAGGTTCTGAGGACCCTACCTGTGTTAAGTTTGATGTGGGAGAGACTCTTTATATACATATACCTATCTATTTATTGGAGACAGAGTTCCACTGTGTATCACTGGATAGCTTGGAGCTCACCATGTAGACTGAGCTGGCCTTGGAATTCCAGAATCCTGACTCTGCCTCTAAATTCTGGGCTTAAAGGTGTGCACCATCATACTTGGCTCACTTTATTGTATTCTGTCTTGAGTCAGGGTCTTACTATGTTATTGAAGCTTAAGTGTCTGGGCTTCTGTGCCAGCTAGGACAACAGGCACGCATCACAGTTGCCTGCTCATGTTTAAATATTTTTTAAATATTCAATTTTTTTGCAATCATGTTCTGTGTTGGACATTCTGCTGTAAAGCAATAGACAAAGACATGGCAAATTGTATAATTATTATATATAAATTATTAAATATATCTGTGAAAACATACATAATTATACACACACACATTAGTCCAAAGAGGAGGCAGAAATCCTACAGTAATTTCTACAAGTCAACTATAAAGAGTGGTCACCAGGGGATTGGCAACAGCAGGAATAGGTCAGTGAGACACAGAATAGCTGAAAAGCAGCTGAGAGCCTCATCTCCAGAGCCCACACAGAGCAATCAAGATGAAGGCATCTTATCCCAGGCCTTATGGGTAGAGAAGATCGTGAAGGTTGACCTTTTCATAAACCTACCCTCTAGAGTACTGAAGGAGTTATCTGCTGAAAAGTTGTGCTAAGTGGGTGCCCCCGGGAAGCCGGCCAGAGGGGGGGGGGGGCACCCTCTCTTGGCAAGCTCCTGCGAAGCCTGCAGGGTTCCAGCAGAGGTCATTCACCGGTAGGTGCCAGGGAGGCTCCCATAGCAAGGCATCATGTGCTCTGGGCACTGGAACAGAGATAACTAACTCGTGACTGCCCCTGATGGGTTTAGGGTATTGGGACATATTTATTTATCGGGAGAAAAAAAACCTGCAAGGTAAGAGGACAGTAGAGCCACTACCACCCCTAGCAGAGGTCAGGGAGAGTTCTAGATGAAGTAATGTTTGGTATCAAGAAAGTCAGTCAGATTAAAACTTAAAAAAAAAGAGAAGCGGACACTCAAGAGAGGCAGTAATTTACTATGCCTAAAAACCTCATTGGCTTGACAAAAGGAATAATAATAGAGTGCCCTGGGGATGACGAAGGGACAGGAAGCCATCCTGCTTTGGCAGGCTGACGGGGAAGGAAGTTGGGCACTGTCGATGTCTGCTGAGCACACACCAACCAGGTGTATCTGAGGCTTAAAAGCAACAGAGGCAGATAGCAAATGCAAACTGCCAGGCATGAGCCCTGGCTGCACCCAGCCCACCCTCTTCTTTCCCAGGACTTCAATTCCCCTTTGCAGAGACACGCCTACTATGTTGCCATAGCAACATACCAAATGGGGCATATGATCAATGCTTTGGCTGGAGGGTGGTCATGAGGCTGAAAGTTTTCTCTTGGGGTTTGTGCCTGTTTTCTTTTCCTGTAGCTGAAGCTCAAATTCAGGGCTTTGCACATGCTGAGCAAATGCTCTACCACCCCGCCCCCAGCCCGTTCTGAGAAGTTAGGACTTTAGACTGTTGACAGAAGAAGGAAGAATCAGCTGAGTGATGGAGTAATAGAGGCGAGGTCCTGGGCTCGGCCTCCAGCAAAAAAGGAAGAGAGGAAAGGAGAGAAGGGAAGGGGGTGGGACGGGGGGGGGGGGGGGGGAGGAGAAAGGGAGGGAGGGAGGAAGGACAACAGAAAGAGGGAAAAGAAGATAGGCCCCCTCTGGTACCATGAGCCCAGGATCTAAACTACCTACTAATTGCATAACCTTGAACAAATAAATTGCCTTTGTGTGCCTCAATTTTCCCATCTGTAAAGTGGGGGAGATAATAATACCTATTTCACAAGACAGAGCAATTAAATGAGGTAATATGTAGAAGTTTTTTATTTTATTTTATTTTATTTTATTTTTTATTTTAGGACAAAGCCAAGTACATAGTCAAAGCAGTCTGGATCTCAAACATGATTGATATTTGGAAACACAAAACCCAGGCACTAGCAGGGGTGGTGATGCGCATCTGTAATCCCAGCACTAGGAAGGCTGAAGAAGGAGAACCAGGGCTTTAGGGACAGCCTCAGCTACATAGTTTAAGTCTAACATGAGCTATGTGAGACCCTGACTCATTAAAAAAATCAATACAGGGGGCTGGAGAGATGGCTCAGTGGTTAAGAGCACTGGCTGTTCTTCCAAAGGACCTGGGTTCAATTCCCAGCACCGATAAGGCAGCTCCCAACTGTTTACTTCTCACAGAGACAATGCAGGCAAAACACCAATGCACATAAAATTAAAAAAATTATTGTTTAGAAATCAGTACAGAAAGGTAAACACCAATCAAGCTACAAACCCTTCCATTTACAACTGAGATCAGTCTACAAAGTTCATGAGAATAACCGACCAAGATCCGATCTGATTTAAGGCTTCCTCCATGAGATGGAACCCGAGGCTGACATGCTTGGGTGGTCAAGGACCCAAGACTAGATACAATGACCTCTGGGAAAATCAAATGTTACTGTTCTGTGAAAGCTGACCCTCATACAGCTACTCATGCTGTGCTGACCCCCAACCATACAGTTATTTCATTGCTACTTCATAAGTGTAATTTTGCTACTGTGTTGTGAGTTGTAACACAAGTATCTGATGGCAAACCCCAAGGGGTCGAGACCCACAGGTTGAAAACTCTGTGCTAAAGGGCTGTAGCAATAAAACGACTCCTAATGATATTCTGCCGTCACAGATCAGGGCCTTGCTCAGTCATCATCAGAGGCACTTTCTCCTGCAGCAGATGGGAACGAATGATGGGATGTTTCCATCCCTTCTCTCTTAGCTCAGGGAAACCAAAAGTCAGAGGGGATGAAAGGCACAAGGAAATAAAGGTCTCCAAATACAGCAGGGCTCACAGAGCCTGAGGCAGCATGCACAGGGCTGCAATGGTCTTCCCCTGATGGGGTCCTAGAGGAGAGGTGAACACCCGCCTCCTCCTAACCCAGAAGCTGTCTCCACTCACAAGTGAAAAGTTGGTTTTCTCCAAGAGAGTCTAGGGAGACAAAGCACTCTAAGGGTAGGTGCCTTGCCCAGTTGATGACCAATACGAAATGAATGTAATGCCATCTTCGGACGATCTTTGTCTCATAAGGCTGGGTTGGAGCTCTCTCTCTTTTTAACCTTACATGTTCTTTGCAAATGCATTATGGCTTTTGGTTATGTGTTTTATGGGATTCCCATGCATGTAAATGTGTGTGTGTGTGTATGTGTGTGTATGCATGTGTACCTGTATTTGTGTGTGTCTCTGTGTCTCTGTGTGTCTGTGTCTGCATCTGTCTGTGTGTCTGTGTCTGTCTCTGTGTGTCTTTTGTGTCTGTGTCTTTGTGTCTGTGTCTGTCTATGTGTGTCTGTCTGTGTGTCTATGTGTCTGGCTGTGTCTGTGTGTATCTGTGTCTATGTGTCTGTCTGTGTGTCTATGTGTCTGGCTGTGTCTCTCTGTGTGTGTATCTATCTGTGTCTGTGTCTGTGTGTCTGTGTCTGTTGTATCTATGTGTCTGTGCCTGTCTCTGTGTGTCTTTTGTGTCTGTGTCTATGTGTCTGTGTGTGTCTGTGTGTCTTATGTGTCTGGCTGTGTCTGTGTGTGTGTGTGTATCTATCTGTGTCTGTGTGTGTCTGTGTGTCTGTGTCTGTGTCTACATGTGTCTCTCCTCTGGCTCTTTTTTGTTTGTCCCTTTTGTTGTGTCTCATTTTATTGTATTATTATTCTTTGGAAGCCTGAAAGGGTGTGGATCCAGATGGGAGGGGAGGTGGAGGCACTGGGAAGAGTTGGGGGAGAGGAAACATAATTAGAGTATATTATAAGAAAAATCTATTTTCAATAAAAGAAGAAAATAATATATATCAAGACCCACTGTGGCCGCCTACAGGCACTCCCATGCTCTTGCCTGGACATCGATTTCTCCACAGCCACTCCTAAGGGACACCCCAGCACAGAATCCTTCTGTGTGGCCCATCAGCGCCACCAGTCACATAGGACACACGCCCCTCCTCTGTCATCAACTCTGGACAAAAAAAGCCAAAAGCTAAACAAGTACTGATCCCCTGGGAGCTGATCCAAACAGCCAAGAGCCTGGTGGTGCCAGGGGAGGGCTGGAGAAGACACAGCACACAGGGTTGTCTTTGTCGTGCTGACACCCCCACCCCAGCCAGCAGAAACAGCAGCTGTAAGAGAAGAACCGCCTTTCTCTCCACAAAGTAACTGAATCCAGCTGTGAATTGAGGTTGAATGTTAATGGAGTATGAGAAAGATGAGAGTCTTAGATTTGTCCGTTCCCAGCTGAGATATCTTATTTTTATTTTCCCTTAACTCCAGCTAAGCAGGATCGCAGAGCATCCCTGGGCAGTCTAGTCCTGACATTCATTCACCCAGGAACTATACTGGGATTTCTTGAGACTGAAAACTATCCTCCTGGGTGGACCCTGGGACAGGCCCTCTGGATACTGATATCTACTCTGTATAGCTTTGGGGTGGTTTTTAAACATCTCAATTCTCAGAAATGCTTTAGATTGGCTTTATCTAATCCTTTTTCCATGGAGTCCCTTTGTCTGATTATCTGTGTTCACTGGGGACTCCCTAAGGGACTTGGGGGTGATTGGAATTGCTGATCAGATCAAATTTGGTTTTA
This sequence comes from Phyllotis vaccarum, assembly GCA_033318265.1. Lineage (NCBI taxonomy): Eukaryota > Metazoa > Chordata > Mammalia > Rodentia > Cricetidae > Phyllotis > Phyllotis vaccarum. The sequence continues at coordinate 137,910,443 of JARWLC010000006.1, read as the reverse complement.
TCTTTTCTCGGGGCTATTGCTGCTTGCTTTCCTGTGAAGGATCTGAGGTCCCCTCATTGGAGCATCTGCATCCACATCAGAACAGCAGGTTTTACAGCAACCCAACTGCAGCCCTGGCCCCAGGGCCTTCATTCCAGCTCTTTACCAGAAACTCTCCGTGGAGAAGGCTGTACATTTTTTTCAAGATGACTTTGGTGGTCCTACGTTGGCAAAATGTTCCCTGTGGGAGGCACAGCAAGCTGTGAATTCATTTAAAACCAGTGAGGCTTCTTCCTTAGGAGAAAAAAAATTAAAAGGTTCTTGGGTAGCCATAAGTTCCCAGGATTCTGTGTGCGTGTGGACCCTACGGCATGTGGCTGTCCTTCTGGTCCTCAATTCTTGAACACCCATATGCTCAAGTCCTCCAGCTTCTCATCTTGTGAAGCTTCTGGCCACCCACATCACTCAGGGTGTTTGGCACAGGTAAACTTGTCAAATCTTAGAAGGTGACTATTTTCAATGGTGTGGCAGGGTACAGGGGAAGCTACAGGGTCATAGGGTAAAAAGGTACCAGAAACACCAGGGCACAATGACTTCCTCAGCCCGATGGTGACAGGAAGGAACAGGTCCTTCATCCTGAGATTAAGAGCCTTGTGGAAAGAACCTTCTGACCAGACCTGTGACAAAGCAACCAGGGCAACCCCACAGCTGAGAACAGGGGGTCTCCTACCTGTAGCCCCTGACCTCTGCTTTCCTATCCCAGTCCTGCTGGGGGACCACACAGAAGCCAGGGAGCAATGGGGCCTGTGAATGCACTGTAAAAGTCAGCCTCCTGGGGTATGAGCAGTGCAGAGGACGGCCTGGAAGGGCCAGGAGGAGCAAGCCGGCCTGCATACGGAAGCTAATTCTAGTCAAGTGCCAAGTACATAACACATACCATCCCTCACTTCCTCCAAACAAGCATAAAGAAGGGGATGAACAAGTTTGTTGGCACACAGGACGGAATATATCCATAGTCCATAGAAGAAAGGTAAATAGACACCAGTGAGTTGCTAATATGTGGAAATTTCCGAAGGAGAGAGGGTCTGTGGCCTGGAGTAAGCAGAAAGGGTACTGTGGATAGAATAGAAAACTGGGCCCTCATGGGGTGTAAAGTCAGGTCAGCAGAAAAGAGAAAAGGTAGGAGGCAGGAGCAAACACCTACATGAAGTAAAAGCCACAGGGCATGCGGTCTGAGCAAGGATGAGATGTCAGACCCGACTGGAAAGGACAAGGAGTGACCGCCATGCAGTGTGGGGAAGTGCTTGCCAGCAGCAGGTGAGCATTGGTCCCTGCTCTAAAGAACAGTAGGGACAGTCTGGGAAGGACAAAGCCCAGAGGTCCCAGACAAGGATGAACAGGCTAGTGGGTAAAGAAGGACAGACAAGCACACTGGAAGTGAGAAAGGACCAAGAGTTGGTCTGGGAAGAAGAGAGAGAGGGGAGGCCACTGACCTTGCCACAGACAAGAGTCTGAAGCTGGAAAATTACAGCATTCACAGCACAGTGCCCTCCTGAGGTGGCCTGTGTTCTCTCCAGGGACCAATCTGCCACTAGACTCCTTGGTCAGGAGGATCAAGCAGTTCCTGAAGGTCCTCTAACCCCTAAATCCACAGTGAAAACTGTCCCCAAGGGCATTGGGAGGACAGCCAGACTGATACCCAAAACCTCCACAGGCCTCAAAGGGACCCCTGTCTCCACACAGGCAGTCTAGAGTCAGAACAAAAAGATAAAAATTTCTAGTGGCCAGGGCCCTGAAGAGATGGCTCAGCACTTAGGAGCACTGACTAGTCTGGGTTCAATTCCTGACAGCTTACAACTGTGTGTAACTCCAGGTCCAGGCTTCTGAGGGCCCAGTTTTCTATTCTATTCTATCCACAGATACACATGCCAGCAATGAACACAAAATAATGATAAATTTTATATATATTATAAAGGTCTTGTCCTGAGATTCCCTGGTCAGCCTTGCCTGCATGATTGCTTGCTACCATACCTCAAGCCCTGCATGGCCTAGCTGCTACAGGTCCCTTGTTGACAGGCCTGTGAGCCACTCAGGGTGTGAAGGATGAGAGAGAGTAGAAAAGAGAGACAGTGCTGAAACCTCTTCATTTCCTAGAATCTGATGGAGACCAAAAAGGGAAATTTGGAGAGAATTAATTCTTCAGTTGAATGTCTGTCAGGAACGTTCACACCTACAGTGTCTAACCTCCCAGAGAACTAGGTGGTCATGGAGGGCTGAGTGACCTGAGACACCTGGATGCTTCAGGGCCCAGGAACTCAGGCCTCAGCCCACTAGGATGCCGTTAACAGCCACAACAAACATGATCGTTCTGTCCGGGCTGTGGAGAACAGGAGCCTGAAACCACGATAGAGCTGTGACTCACAACTCCCGGAGTTATTGTCCTTCCAACTTGGAGTGACACTCCTTGGCTTGTGACTTCCCAAGTTCTCTCCATGTCCTGTCCTGTTCCATCTCTGTCACTGGATTTTGGAAAATCCAGGTGAGTTCAAAATACTTAATTATTTCTGAAAATACTCTCTTTCCTGATAAGGTCACACTCAAAGTCGCAGGGCTGGGATGTAGACATTACTACCTGTCCCTCGATGCTCACTCTCTAAGAACGGTGTCCAGGTTGCCTCATCTCATGAACAGAAATCTTTATTCTCTTGGCATGTTCCATCCTTCCCCGCACCTGCCTCAGCCCTCTCAGAAGTCTGGATGGCTCCTTCCTCTTCTGATTTACCACACACTCTGTAGCTGGGTGGGCCTTGAACTCAAGATCTACCTGCCTCAGTGACCCAAGCCGAGTCACAGGCCTGTGCCCCCATGCCAGGCTCTACTTTTAAATACTTTGTTAGCCAACAATGCAGTTAGGCCTGTTAATGTGGGAATGCCTTTCTGTATGCTGTGAATAGCAATCTTTAAATAAAGGAGCTGTTTTGGCCCATGACAGGCACCATAGAAAAAGTAGGTGGGGAATCAGAATAGGTAGGAAAGGAAGGATGGAGTCAGAGACAGATGGATCCAGACACCCAAAGAAGAAGCATCTAAGGAACACAGGTGAGCCATGGGCCATGTGGCAGACAGATTAATGAGAATGGGTTGAGTTAAGATGTAAGAGCAAGCTAGCAATGTGCCTGAGCCATAGGCCAAACAGCATGAAGTTAATATAAGCGTCTGAGTCATTTTGGGGACCTGAGCAGTGGCGGGCAGCTAAGGGGTCTGGGGCTGCAGGTCTGTGGGTCTGGACCTCTGGCCGCCCAGGCCCAAGAAACTTCACTGTAACAGCCTGTCTCAAATAAAAATGAAAGGAATATACAGGGCTGTAGCTCAGTGGCATGTGCAAGGCCTGGGTCTAATTAATTAATTAGCTATTGGTAAGTAGCCAGGCCTAGTAGTAGATGCTCATAATCCCAGGGCTCAAGAGGTGGACAAAAGGAAGTTGGGGATTCTTGACTATATAATAAGTTCAAGGGCAGCTTGGGATACATAAAATCCCATCCTAAAAATATATATATGCAAAAAATAAAATCTTTGTATTGGCTTTGACTCTCTCTTCACTTGGCACTGGATCTTCTCAAGATCAGCAGCTCCTGGTTCGTCTTCAGCCTGCACAGCTTCTTTATGGAAACCTTCACTGTTGGTCACTCCTTCCTAGAGTTCCTCCTTCCCAGGACTGTCCTTCTCTACCATTTCTCTAAGTGTTCCCAACTCCTTGCTCCTTAAAACAAGGATTCCCCAGCTCCATTCACCTTTTGTGTTTCCATGGACACCCTCCTCTGGTCACACCCAGTGATGGGAGACCCCAGCTCTAGTCTTCTGTTCACAGTTGACTTTTGACCACCTGAGTGTCGTGAAGACTTCAAACTTGGGGTGCCTAGAAGGGGGACTTGTGTCTTCTCTTTCAAATATGTGTTTCTTCCACAATGTCTCTGATCTGGACAGGGAGCCACCACCCTCTCACCAAAATCTGAGCACCATCTTTGCCTCCAGTGCTCACCCTGATCCAATAAATGGCTCTTCCTAGTACCCAGCTCCAACTCACACAGTCAAGAACTGCTATCACCTTTCTGCTTGAGCGCTATGGGGATAAAGCTAAAGTGTAGACCCGAGTCTCTGATGCCTCTTGGAGCTGGTCCCTAGTCACCAGCTACCCAATAGGAGTCCTTTGTTCCCAACAGACTCAAATAGAATGTGTGCTTTCTGCACAGCTTCCACTGTGTGCCTTGCCTTTCCTCATTCAAGAATGGGTATCACCGTCTTCCAAAAGACCTCTTTTCTTCTGTTAAAGTGTGTGTAACAAAATCAGAGATATTAGTGGAAGGATGCCAAATTCCAGAAACTGGAGTCACGTACCTCTCCTTTCCTGTACCAAACAGAAAATACACCCCAGACTGTTCTGATCCTGAAGTGTCTACAAATAGAGCTTTGTCGCTCATATAACTAACTCACCAGCTTGGTGCGGAAACACCTCTGTTTGCAGATTCAGACGTGGTGTTAGTGACTCACCTTGGGGTGGGGTGAATTGTCCGCATTACAGTTTCTGTATGAGAGAAGTTTGCAGATTAGACAGACCCTGTCACTTCAACCTAGCATCTTCTCAGGTGAGATCTCCAGGGAGCTAAGTGATGCCAACTGAGTGTACGCAAATGAAAGGGAAGTTTGGGGTCATAAAGTAATGCAGGTGCAGAAATGCTCAGCTGTAGGAGCTTCTTCAGAGCTTGTTGTACATGTCAATGTCCAGCCTTTGGTCTTACCAGGAGGTAACATCAGACTGCTTTCAAGAGCCGGTCACCCCAGCCCTTGCTAGGCCAGCCAAACCAAAAGGAGTTCTTTCAGAAAACCAAGGTGAGGCAGCCTCTGGAAAGAACCAAATGGTCTTCGTACCTGTCTGAAATTCCAGGCTTTTCTTTTGGTATATCTTATTCACTTAATCCTGTTCTGTCCTCATGAGATCCCCCGAGCTGCTGCAGCTCCCGAACTAGATACAAACATGTTCTCCACTGAGAAAGGCATTTTGCACAATCAGGCTCAGTTACTGAGAAGGAGGTTCTGTCCAAACAACCCAGGCTCTGTAACTGTATCAGTTTAATTTCTGTCTCCAGTGTTAAAATATCAAGAAAGCAACAATGTAGAAATAAAGGCGTGGTTTTAGCTCACCATTCCAGGTATAGCCCATCACTGTGACAAGAACCTGAGACAGTCGACCACATCCATCCAGAGTCAGGAAACAGAGGCATGAAGGGGTACATGAACAACCATGCTCATCCTCCTACCTCCAGCTTCTAGGATACAATCCCCTCCACAAGAACGGCACAGCCACAGTGGGCGTACTTCTCATCTCACATCCCACAGACCTGCCTACAGGCCAGTCTGATCTAGAGAATCCCTCAATGAGAATTTTTTCCCAGGCCATTCTAAACTGTCAAGCTGGCAAAAATATCATAGCCACTTGGGGAGAGAGCCTGGGTCCACCTCTAGCAATGCCATGGCATCATCTCTCTTGGTATCTTCTTTCTCGTCTCTAAATCAGAATAAAATAATTATTTATATGTAGGGTTTCTGATTGTGTGTGTGTGTGTGTGTGTGTGTGTGTGTGTGTGTGATGCTTTTCCTTTGTGTTTTTTGTTTTGTTTTGTTTTATTCTTTGTGATGGCTATTCTTGATTGTCAACTTTATTACATCAAAAATGAACTAAAACCCCCAAATGGAGGAGGCACACCTTTGAAGGATTTTTGTTTAATTTAAAGTGGGAAGATCCACTTCTAATCTGGATCTTGAGCTCAAAAGACGTATCTTTAATCTGGATCTTTTGAACCGGGAAAATCCACCTCTGATCTGGGCCACACCTTCTATTGGAAGCTTGTACAAGAACTTGGAAGAAGGAAGATACTTCCTGTCTGCCTTGGACCAATCAGCATTTTTATTAAACCAGTAGGTGGGACAATTATTTACAATGTAACAACCTAATCCCACTACAGAGAGGAGCATTCACCATGTCAGCAGACAGAGGCAAAGGAGAGAAGCAGCCTTCGGAAGATACCTCTTCCTTCCTCCACTCCAGCCCCTTCCCAGGCTCCTCCCCACAGCCAGCTAGGGATTCAGCTGCCAGACATTAAAATGGGCAGCTTCCCAGTGTGGACTCCCACTGAGAATTACAATCCAAGAGACTTATAAAGAATATGTACAAAGAGTTATATGCAAAGGTTCTCATTGCACTTAAAGTAACAAGTTGTGACGTCAGTATTCCCTATATGTACACGATGTCCATTTTGTTCGTACACTCATATATAAACATGTATACTCATCTGAATACTATAAACCCTACACTTAAATAAATATTATATCTCTACCTTACACTTGATCAGTCTGAGAGAAAACACACACCAGTGTTAATCATCTTGACTATTCAGAGGTGGGCCATGGCAGGTGCATACTTACTAGCTTGCTTGCATGTTCTAATTTTATAGTGTGTATCACCTGCAGAATGAAAAGGGGAGATGAATTAATCAAGTATTAAAACTTCAGTTGGGGCGGAGCTGGGCTGTGGCTGACCCGTTGCTAAGTGCATTTTCTAAGAGAACAGCTACATACTCACACCTCACCCTGTCCTCAGACAGAGGCACCGCCTATGACCCTCCTGTGAGACCAACCAAGACTGCAGCCAATCAGTGCCTGATGATGTTCCCAGACCTGAAGGTAGATCAAAAAGGGCAGGAGACCTGGATGTTCACGGGACCAAGCCACTTTCTCCAGCTTCCCTTGCTGGCAGATGGGCAGTGCACTAGAGAACATTACCAAAGACACCTGCTCAGGAGCAGCTGTCCTGGAGCTCACCAGGGTTGTGGTGATGGTGACAAGGTCTCCTGAGCTGCTTGCTGAGCTAATGAACACCTGCTCACAGCTGGGACCAAGATTAAAATATTTCTTCTTTTCTTGTTCCTCATCATTTTAAGACAGGGTCTCTCACTTTCATAGAATCTGCCAAATAGACCAGTGAGGCTCAGACAGACACCTGCCCATTCCCACCCCTCAGCACTGGGATTACATGTCTCTGTCATCACACCCAGCTTTTTTATGTGGGTTCTGGGAGTCAAAATCCAGGCCTTTATGGCTTATACAGCAAGCACTTTACTGACTGACCTAGCTCCTCAGTCCCTAAAACTTACCTTCATGGATTTCATTGATTTTTTTTTTTTTGTCGTTGTGTTGTACAAAATATATCAGTAGTAGGATTTGCTCTGTTCCATTCTAAATCATTGTTTAATAAAACAATGGTTTAATAAAAACACTGATTGGCTGAGGCAGACAGGAAGTGTGGGCGGGGTTAAGAAAACTGGGAACAGGAAGAACAGGGCAGAGACATCAGAGAAGCCAGCAGATGCAGAGGACAACTATGCTGCCCTGAGAAAAGGTACCGAGCTACATGGCTGAACAGGATAAGAGTCATGGGTTAGTTAAAGAGCTAGAGCTAGCTAGTAATATGCCAGAGCCATAGGCCAGTCAACATAAAATTAACACAAGTGTCTGTGTGTTTCTGTGGGACAGCGGGTCAGAAACTCAGGGCTAGGATGGAAAGGCCTGGCCAGAAACTTACTACAACAAATGTCTGTTGGAGTAACAATGTTATGACTGGCAGGTCACTTTTTACACCAGGTCCAAGCTTGCTTCTGTTCTAGGCTCCTACCTGTACCCCAACTTCAGGCCCATTTCTGGAACACGCCAGCCTCTCTTTCCCCTTCAAGAGTAGCTGTTCTCCATTATTGGGCTGAGATGGGAGGCCAGAGATGGGACATAGGGTAGTCTCCTTCAGGATTCAGCCCGGTTACACAACTAACATCCTAACATTGGTACACTGGCTTTCTACAGAGATTTATGTAAGTGCCTCAGGAGATGCATAGGGCAGGTAACAGTGACTCCAGACTTATCCCCTTCAACCATCCCTACTGCTAAATGTAGGCTTTACAGACTCCACGAAAATGAATTCCTCAAGAAATACAGGAGAAGCAGCAGGGGACAAGCATGGACTTCTTTCTATCACCTATCCCAGCCTTGACAAGCTGGTTGGGTTTGGCTGGTCCCAGCAACTCTGCTTTCCATCCTTACCTCTTTCTTCAAGCCCAGTCTCTCCTCCAAAATGCTGTGCTAGAAGCTCACAGTTATCTTCAGAACATGTCAAAGTGGTGACTGGATTCACATGAACAACCTTGCTAGGTCCCCTCCGGAGAGCTGAGGATGTACCTCAGTGGTGGAAGTGTTAAATTTCTAGGCCACAGAGAGGAGTGAGGCACTTTGGAAATGAACTACAGTTATATAAACACAGACCCAGAACACTAAGTTCAACCCTAGTACCACAAAACCCAGCATCCCTCAGTAGACCAGGCTAGCCTGGAACTCAGAGATCCCCCTGCCTCTGCCTCCCAAGTGCTGGGATCAAATGCACAACCACTGCATGGCACCTGGCACCTTTAAAGAAATTTGTAGTATTTTCCTGAGATGCCATTAATAGTCTGATCCTTTCAAGACTTGATTTTAAGACTTGTTGGGAGGAGCCGGAGTTGTCTCGTCAAGCTGATTAGGCTGCATTACTGAGATAATAGTGGAATCCTCTGCTCAGGGTTCTATGGATGAAAGGAGCAGGGGCTATTTTTCCCTGTTCAGTGTGAACTCAAGACAGTCCTTTTGTGGATTATTCTGGGTGACTGCTTCTTCAGCGTCCAGTGGTTCCCATATGCATGTGCTGATCCATGCTCAGCTTAAGACGGCAGAAACAGACTTTAGGACTGGCAGGTGTATTTCTCCACTGCAGTATGCCGCCCCGTGAGTTCTGGGCCGCTGACCCTGGATCCCAGATCAACTCCACTCCGGACTACAGGAGTGTTGCTAGCCTCTACCAGTGTTCCCCTGAGAAGTGACCGGGGAAATTACAGGCTCAAGTCCTGCTGACTTCATCACCTACTAACTTTGACTCTGAGTCTGTCACAGAAGGATCCCAGCAGGGAGCTCTCTAGGGATTAAGCATAGGTAAGCATAAGATTGTTCCCACTCAGGAATTCCTCCCCTGTGCTCTCTGTGGTCTTGAGGCTAAAAGTCATTGGCTTAAACACTTTAAGGGAGGTGTGTTGACATGTGCTTCTAGTCTGGGCAAAGATATGGAGATTATTTGAGCCCACAGGCTCAAGGCCAGGCTGTCTCAAAGGAAAAATAAAACATCTGTCTGGTGTTGTTTCAGAATCACATCTTAGTGGCCACTTCTTGAAGATTCTAGAGTCATGCATATCAGCTTTCAGCTAGACTTCAGAAATTATCTGACTCTATAATATTCATTTACCATACAGAAACTGAGGCAGAAGACAGGCATTTGCCCTGGTCAGCTGACTGAGGTGGGAATTGGGGAGAAAAGAAAGAGTTGGGCGACTTCCAGAATCAAGATCCCTGAGTGTTAGGGCTTAAGTACGGTCAATCGCTCCCCGGCTCTCACCCCAGTCTTCCTCATTCTGACCCTTGCCTCGACTGCAATTTCTGCATTGAAAATGTAGATACCTCCAGTCCCTCTTCTACCCTCGCCACCTCTAGGATAACTGGATATTATGGAACTGCAGCACCAGTATGAGGCAGGCAGTGAAGCTGGGATCGGAGCTGAGCATCAAGGGCCTCCCGAGGGGGAGCTCATGCGTCATTTCATAGGCAAGGAAAGCAGACCCTGCCTGGTGCACTCCCATACCCAGGCAGGGCTGACTGATTTTAGACACCCATGCACAAACATTAAATATTCTTCTTGTTATTTATTTGTTTTGAGACAGGATCTCATTGTATCCTAGGCTCACCTTGTACACCTGATGCTCCTGCCTCAGTTTCCCTGCTGATATTTGACATTATAAGCATATACTACCATGCTCAACAGTAATTTTGCCTATAGCAGCTGCTCCGAACCAGTTGCAGCTCTCTTAAAGGCTTTTCCATGTCTCTGTACATGTGAACTAAATAGATAGAGAGAGAATATATATATACATATATTTTTAAACAATCTGCTTTGCTTGTTCATCCATTAGATGGAGTGAGAATTCCCAAGAGAAGCTTGGGGTTGCTATGAGAGGAGGTTTTGAAAAGGACAAATGTCAGCTAAAAGGATAAAGAAGGAAAGACAGGAGGGAACAGTAAGCCCGTTGCTCAGGTCATTTAAAAGCTCCTGGAGCTGGAGACAATGGGCCGATGACTATCTCTCTTTCCTTGCTCTGGTGTTTTGAAGGAACTACCCCCACCCCAACTACTGGAACACAATATGAAGCACACACTTCTCAGCACGTAAAAAGTGGGAGGTTCCTGGTTTTACTGCACGGACAGCCTTTGCTCTGCCTTGTTGACCAGTGGTCACAATAGGGCCTTTCATTGCAGGGCCACACGGTCCCCTGCAACGTGACCTGAGAACTGGCAAACACTCCGAGACAGCACAAAGGAACGGAACTGTGAGTACACAAGCCAGTCGGCAGTGTTTGGGGTTTCTGGTTCCTTCTCTGCACAGTGCTCAGCAGCTCAGTGGCTCTTTGCCCACCACCCCCCTCCCCTCTTGCCCCCTCCCAATCCCTCTGCAGTACTCACAGTAGCAGGGTCCCAGTAAAGTTCACTTGGGAAAATGTGTACTATGTATACTTAAAATCATTTGTAGAGTTGAGCCCACCGCGCACACGGTGATCATTATTTTAACGTCTTTAACTTGTACATTTGCAGAGAGAATTCACTTGGGGGAATGTCTCAAGGAAGAAGGTTGTGGAAATGAGTCAGGAGGATGTATGTGGTGACAAAACACACTTTGTGCTAAATGATAGGAGTATTCCAAACATGGATTTGTAAAGCAAGCTCACTGCATGTTATGTAATAGTCCCCAGTATTCCTGTGGCAGGTAGGTGGAGGGACCTTCAGACTTTGTTCCTTGGCCCATGGAAAAAATGCTTCGCTGGGGTAAGGTGGGTGGGGGGCAGGGTACAGCTGGCTGGGCGGGCCTTCTGTCCATTGATTAGTGCCTGTTTCTTCATGTGGACAGGAAAATGATAGACAGTAACCTCTTCAGGCTGGAAAAATGTCTCCAGAGGTTAAGAACACATTCTGCTCTCACAGAAGACCTGAATTCAGTTCCCAGCACCCCCACAGCAGCTTCAGGGGATCTGGTACTCTCTTCTGGACCTTACGGGTACTTACATTCACATATACAAAGACACATGCCTCCCTCAACCCCCATATATATACAACCTAATTTTTTTTTAGTATTTAAAGAAGAAAAAGCAACCCAGGGAGCTGTAGAGATGGCTTGGTGGCTAAGCCTACTGACTGTTCTTTCAGACATCCTAGGCTGAATTCTCAACATCCACATGGCGGCTCACAACTATCCGTAACACCCGTTCCAGAGGACCTGACACCCTCTTCTGACCTCTATAGGCCCTAGGCACACATATGGTGCATAGACATACTATTAGACAAAAGATCTAGTACATAAAATAAATAAATAATAAATAGCTAAGGGTGGGTGGGGTCCACGGACATTCTGGCTCCAGGATGGAGACGGAGAGAGAAAACAATTCCTGCTGCATCCAGATGAAAAGAGAGACCAGGCGGATGCTGATGGCCAAGTATCCGCATGGCGCCTGAGGGAAGCCTTGTCTTTCTCTCTGGCTCCCGAGGCAACAGTTACATAATATTAATGGTAATGTGCAGAACCGCACGGACTCGCCTGCTGGCCAGGTGCACTGGAGCTGGCAAACAGAAGTGCATACTAATGTCTGTTCCCTGTCTATTGAGGAAAACGAGAAAACAGTATGAGGGTCTGCAGGCTGATGAAGAGCTCATGGCAGATGGGAAGATGTTTACAAGTCAGGCTTCTGCGGGAACAGAGAAAGGAGGGTTATAACATTTCAAAGCAGATTTTTGTTTTTGAAATATTAAGCTACTAACAAAATCCTAACAGTCCCTCAGACAGACAGTGGGTGAGGTTAATGCACAGGAAGGAGTCTGGATTGGGACTGCTTGGCCTCAACATGTTGCTACTGTCTCATTTTTTCTAGAGTGTCTGAAAACATCGGCCTCTAAGATGCGTGCCTGTTATTTCTGAGAAGTTGTTTCTAGAGCCTCGGTTCTAGAAAAGCAAACTCTAACATGAGTTCAGTCTGGAGTCTGTGGAAAGGGTTCCCTTCCTTGTGTGAAATGTGTAATTAGGATCATGACAATAAGCTGTCGAACTGATGCTTTGTGCTAATTGCAAACCTGGGATCTGTCCCTGTCTTTGCTTGGCAGACCAGATGTTGGTGAGAAACAAAAGGGGAGAGACCCTACCCTGCATCCTGATGCCTGAAACCAAAACTCCGGGTGGCACAGAGACACTGCCCTCCAGAGGCACAGTCTGCCTGATGCTTTCCCAGATACATGAAGGGTGGGTGACTGGCTTCCCATTCTCCCCTTCGCTCCAATTATGCCTTTAATAAACAAAAGGCCATGTGGAGGTCACTTGTCTAATACAGACTTAAAGAGAAGGGTGAACAATAAACCTAATTCCTCTGCATCAACAGTATTAGCCACATTCTGCTTCCAGTGTCTTTGCAATAAAGGGAAGCAAAACTCTGCTCCACTGAACCCTGAGGCTTCAGCAGAGAAGGCAGTCCAGATGGTCTGAATCTCTCTGCCTTGGGCCCTCCTCTGCTCCTCTACATAGTTCTCTTTGTCGAACAGAGACACTGAGGAAATAATCTTAAATCATCTGACCAGCTGATAGGCATCAGGTAAAATCTCAGATTCTCTCTCTCTCTCTCTCTCTCTCTCTCTCTCTCTCTCTCTCTCTCTCTCTCTGTGTGTGTGTGTGTGTGTGTGTGTGTGTGTGTGTGTGTGTGTGTGTGTGTGTGTGAGTGAGTGAGGTTGCTCCCGCACATATGATAGTACACAGTACACAGGCCACAGATGATCAACAGGCATCTCCTCAATTGTTCACCTCAAATTCCAAGATTCAGTAGCCTGGTGGACCAGAGATTTTACTTCCCCAGAATTGGGATTAGAAGCAAGCACAGCTGAAGCTGAGCCTGACTCTTTTTTTCCCCTTTGTCTCTCTTTCTTCTTTTTATTTATTTATTGGGGGGGGGGGGGGAGAGCACATACATCTGCCCACAGAGAGGATGTTGAATCCCTTGGAGTCTGTGAGCCACCTGGTATAAATGCTGGCTCTGAACTCTGGGCCTCGGATGGAGCGGTGCCTGGCTTTTTAATGAGGGTTCTGGGGCTCGAACTCGGGTCCTGTTTGAGCTACAAGTTAAGTACTTCTCTCACTGAGCCATCCCCCAGCCTGTCAGGCATTCTTTTAAGGGATTTCTTGTTCACTTATGTATTTATTTACTCATTGAGACAGGGTCTCACTAGGCAGCCCTGAGCTCACAGGTTCCTCTTGCCTCACCCTCCTACAGAAGCATCTTTTTATACCAAAAAATGTGCATTCCTGGTTTAGCTGACGGGGGTAATGCACAGAAAGTGTGTTATTTCCACTCAGGGTCTCCAGACACACGGTCTCAGACGATATAGTAACTGATCCCACGTAAATTCTCCCTACACTGCAAAGTCATCATGTCTTCTTGTGATTGAGAAGACCCTTGCATTGACTGACCAGCCAGGGCTGCTTCCCTGTGAAGCTTCTCCCGAAGCACCTGGTGGCCACATAGAAACATTTTCTTATTTCCTTCCTTCCTTCCTTCCTTCCTTCCTTCCTTCCTTCCTTCCTTCCTCCCTTCCTCTCTCCCTCCCTCCCTCCCTCCCTCCCTTCCTTCCTCCCCCCTCCCTTGCTCCCTCCCTCCCTTCCTTCCTTCCCTCCATCCCTCCCTCCCTCCCTCCCTTCTTTCCTTCCTTCCTCCCCCCTCCCTTGCTCCCTCCCTCCCTTCTTCCCTTATTTATTTATTCATTTGGTTTTTCTCTATGTAGCCCTGGCAGTCCTAGAACTCGCTCTGTAGACTAGGCTGGCCTCGATCTTAAGAGATCTGCCTGCATCTGCCTCCCGTTAAAGCTGTGTGGCACTGTCACTGCCAGCCGGAAGATTTTTCTTACCGTGAAGCCTTTTTGATTTTGTTTTTGGAGACCAGGTCTCAAACTCAAATCCCCCTGCCTCTGCCTAGACTGAGACTGGTTTGAGGCAATGAAACACATCTTGTTAGGTTCTGTGCTTCACTTTTCTTTTAACCCTTACAAAAATTTGATTAAAGAGCCTGTCATCTCTCTTTTTACAGCCCAGAGCATCTTCCCTAGGACAGTAGCCTCTGCACACAGCAGGCGCTCAGCTGATGCTTCCCTGCTCCTGAAAACAGTTTTCCTGGGAAAGCTGTAGTCAACTGCACACCGTGAAAATGTAAGAACAGTCCGTGCTGTGTGTGGCTGTTAACCAGTCCTCTTTCCATGACTTTCTCAATTGTAAGGACTACACCATAACTGAAGCCCCAACCCTCCAGCCCCCTTCCAGGTTGTGGGATCTGTTGGGGCCATCAGGTTGGGGAATGCTTAGTAGAACAGGAAAAATGTTGGGAAAGACAAGGGCTTCCGAGGAACGTGTCCTGAGGAAAGGCTGCCAAGGGACTGGTGGTCATTTCTGAGGAACCTGTGGAAGAAAGGTGAATGCTGAAGGAACACAGGAGGAGTATAGAGGCACCAGAAGGCCTTGGAGCCACAGGGGCCTGAAACTTTCTCCAGCATCTGTCAGGAGCACCTGCATCTGCAGCCATGTAGGGCCCTTCACAGGCTGGGACAAAGGTGACCCAGAGTGTTCACCCTCAGCCCTAGGCAGAGTAGCCTCTCCATCTCCTGCCCATTGACAAATATGTAATGATACCTACTGTGTGGAGTGAGACACTGTCCCTCATTAGGGACAATGAGGACTTGCCTCAAACACATCACAGTAAACAAGTAAGTATAAACCAGCTTCAGGGGTTCAGTTATAGCATCAGAAAGGCAGCTAAGACCCTGTGCTGTCATTTGTTCTGTAAGTATTGATGACAATCTAAAGCTTTATGAGGGCAAGTCTGTGCTCATGTTTGCCACTGCATCTCTATCACCATCACAGCACAGAGAAAATAGATGCTGTGCAGGCTGAAATAGAGCCATCCCTGGTGTCATACACCAGCCATTACTTGGCGTCTTATACGTATTTCCTCATTCTGTTGCTAAACTCTTCTGAAGACATGTTGGATTATTGTAGTTTGAGGTTTCGGGTTTGGACCCACAGACCCATAGACCCACAGAGGCACACAGATGCTTACATTAAAATTGTATGCTGATTGACCTGGGCCCAGGCATATGACTTGCTAACTCTTTACCCTTAAACTAACCCATGACTCTTATCCTGTTCAGCCATGCAGCTCAGTACCTTTTCTCAGAGCAGCATGGTTGTCTTCTGCATCTTCTGGCTTCTCTGTAGCATTTCTGCCCTGTTCTTCCTGTTCCCAGAGTTTTCTTGGTCTGGTAGCTCTGCCCACACTTCCTGTCTGCCTTTGGCCAATCAGCACTTTTTATTAAACTTGTAGGCGGGACAATTACTTACAATGTAACATCATAAATCCCCTACAGGTCATTATCTCTTTTAGTGTCTCAGATGCCAAGTGGAGCAATGTGAGTTTGTAGAACCCAGAAGACAGAAGCAGGTACAAAGCCACAGCCACAGGAGGTGGACCAGTCTCACGGCCACAGAGGCCATGACAGTGCCCATATTCTAAGTGTCACTGCAGATGACAGAGCCTTGTGTGTGTGTGTGGGGGGGGGGGTGTCAGTCCAGATTCTTCATGTGTGTCCTGGACATGGTTGAGGTGACATGGAGTGAGTGAAGGTATTCAGCTTTGGTTTTAAAGGGCCACTAGAAAAGGTCAGGAAGTCTCAAGAGAAACCAGATTTCCTCCACCAACACCCCAGACCTCAGGAGCATGGACTGGATGCTGTCACCTCCAGGCCTCCAGAGCTCACAACCCAGAGCAATTCTTTGCCCTCCTGCCCTTCCCAGTCCCTGAGCTGGGGTCTGTAAAAAAGATTATGCTACCTCAAGGCCTCTTCACAGTTGCCTTCCAGCCTCCTGCCCATCTTGGGAGAGGGATGCCCAGCACGACATCCTTCACACCACTGCTCTACTTCCCGGTAAGACCTGGCACCTTCTTCAGTCTGTTTTTCCTCTATTGACTCTGAGAACTGCAAAGGGAATTATTTGTGTGAAATTAACACTAAATTTGGGGGTGGTAATT
Source organism: Phyllotis vaccarum (assembly GCA_033318265.1). Taxonomy (NCBI): domain Eukaryota; kingdom Metazoa; phylum Chordata; class Mammalia; order Rodentia; family Cricetidae; genus Phyllotis; species Phyllotis vaccarum. The sequence continues at coordinate 137,894,184 of JARWLC010000006.1, read as the reverse complement.
TTTCAGCCCAGAGCCCCCTCCCCTCCGGACACCATAGGCTGTTCATGGCAAGCATATGGTAGCAATTTGGAGTCTGGCAAAGAGATGGCTTCCAAATGTAGGCAGAATCTGTAGAATGTGCCCCTCCCAGAACATGACTTGCTTTCTGAAACAGGTCTACAACCATTACTTGCTCTGAGGTTGAGTCCCATTACCACCTGTCTCTAACATGGCTGATACATTAGGGTGAGAAAAATGGGGACATTATCCCAGAGGAAGGTCTTTGGGACCTAAGGATGGAGGGATGCCACACATTTCAGGCCTGGAGATGTCAATGCCCAGGCCAGCCAGTCCTCACCAGCATCTCAGTGAGAATCTCTAGACAGAATCCAGACTAGTCTAGTCCAGTCTGAGCAGGAAAGGATGCTGTAAGCCAGAGCTTTAGGAAGCTGAGAGATTGAAAAGGAGAAAAATCACTCTAGTTTAATCAATCATTTGTATTTTGAAACTGTTGGGTAAAATAGGAAATTAGGAAAAATATCCCTCTTTGTGCCTCAAAGGTAGACCACGCCTGTCCCACATAGATTACCATCGTTAAGTGTGCAAACAGGCCATTCTTAAACTCAGGATGCTGATCCTGTGAGCTTTGGATTTTGTGGTGATAAAAGTACACCCACACGACCATTTTGTGTGCAAATGCAATATGGTAAGTTGTATGAGAGAATCAATACTTTACTGGAACTCAGACTTTAGCTCAGATAATTTGGTCTAATTAATTGGGAGCTAATGTAACTATCCTGGGCACACACTTTTATTGTTTTGAGACAGGCTTTTGCTACATACCCTGGGCTGAGCTGGCACTTTCTCCTGCTCCTGCCTTCAGAGTGCTGAGGTTAACATGTGTGCTCTCAAGCCTGGCTCAATTAAAGCAGGGTAGGCGAAGGCTTGGTATGTGAGTAGGCTGCATGTATTAAATCCTGTTGATGTGTGATGTTTGCCATGTCCTAGCTCATCATAGAGCAAGAGAAATCCATTTTCCGTCCTGGAAAAGCTGTAACAGTGACCAGCTCCTGGCCAAGGAACAGAGTGGATTTAAAGACATTATGTTTCCTTTTGGATTAATTCACCCTCTGTGCCCAGGAGATATTTGTTTACTAACTTCTGCTTTTATTCTCTTTCTTTTGCTCCCTTGTTCCTTCTCTTATATTTCTTGGGACAGTGGAGGCGATCTGCTGTTCAGTTTGCTTGGTTTTGGTTTCTGAAAGGAAGATCTGTGCGGCAATAAATGTTTTTTCTTTCCCTCGTCCCCCCTCCTCCCCTCCCTCTCTCCCTCTCAATCCCTTTCCATGGTCTCATGAAGCCCAAATTAGCCTTAAAATCTCTGTATAGCCAAAGATGACCTGTTGCTCTTGTTACCACTCTTTTAAAAAAATCATTCAAAATTGAGGTTTGGGGGGTTATTTGTTTCAGGTTTTTTGGTTAGTTTTAGGGTTTTTGTTTGGTTGGTTTTGGGGTTTTGTTGGTTTGTTTGTTTGTTTGTTTGAGACAGGGTCTCTGTGCAACCCTAGCCATACTGAAACTCATTCTGTAGATCAGTCTGGCCTTGAACCCAAAACTCAGAGATCGGCCTGCCCCTGTGTCTACCTCTGCCTTTGCCTCTGCTGAGATCAAAGGCCTATGCAACCACCACCCAGAATAAAAATTAAAAAATAAAGTTTATTCTACACATTTTTACTTAAATTCACAATGTTTTAATTGTTATTTTTGATGTTTTCTTTGGCTATTTATTGGGCCTAGAAATGAGTTAACATGTAACTGCTGAGAATTGCCTCCAAATTTCTTTTTGTGTATGATCTTTAATTCCATTCTGGTCACAGACTCTCATTTGAGTAGGTCCAACTTTTTAAATGTACTTAGATTATTTTATGGCCCACGTTGTGTTTATCCCAAAGAACAGTCCTTAGAAATAATAAGGTGCTTAAAAATAATCGGGTTTCCTGCTGTTGCTACTGTCTTAAGTCTCTTCAAAAACTAGTTCTTATCTGTCACTTATGGCTGCTGTTTATATAGTAATTCTTTGGCCATCATCTCTCTCTCTCTCTCTCTCTCTCTCTCTCTCTCTCTCTCTCTCTGTGTGTGTGTGTGTGTGTGTGTGTGTGTGTGTGTTGCTAAGAATCAAACTGATCCTCAAACAGGCTAGGCAAGTACTTGACTACTGAGCCACACTCCCAACTCATCCGGACCCTGTAGCCAGCACTTCACTGGACCCCATTTTGTACCTTGTCTGACAATCTTTGCTTTGTCATGGATCCCTTTGAATTTATTTTAGATGGAGTTGTTGAGTTTGGGGGGTGGGGCAGTCTTTAAGTGGCTGTTTGCTACCAAAGATGGGTAATTTTCATCTACTTTATCATTAAATATTTTCTCTTTAACTCTCTCTGGAAGCTCAGTTACACAGCGTCTGAGGCTTTATTCTTATTAATCCTTTTCTTCATTGTTCACACTGAATAATTTCTGCTGGTCTAAGTCCACTGATTTTTCTGTGACATCTCTGGTAAATTTTTGTGCCATTATACACTGAAACCCAGAATGTTCATTTAGATTAATTTTTTAAAATTTCTGCTTTATGGAGAGCCTCTATTGGCTGAGTCCTTGTTAATGTACTGAGTTCTTTCCTCCTTCCCTTTTTTTCTGTCTTTGTTATTGTTTTTGAGACAGGGTTTCGTTGTGTAATGGTCCTGGCTATTCTGGAACTCCCAGAGATCAATCTGTTCTTGAACTCAGTGATCCACCTGCCTCTGCCTCCCAAGTGCTGAGTTTAAAGGTGTGCGCCACCATGCCAAGCCATGTGCTGATTTCTTATTTTAGAGCATGGCTCCTTACTGTTTGGAATACACTTACAACAGCTACTTGGAAATCTTCATCCGCTGACTCTTCTTTTGTTCATACTGAGTCAGCGTTACTGTATCTTCACATGTCATTATTTTTGTTGAAATTTTGACAGCATTCTAAAGGCTGTAGCAACTCAGAGCCCTGTGCCCCTCATCCGTTGCTGTCAGTGTTAATTTGCCTAAATGCAGCAAGAAAAAATTTTGCCATGTGTCTGCTCAGTTCATGCTTTTAGTTCCTTTGTTTGATTTTTAGACTGGCTTTTTAAATGTTGTGCCTTTATCTATCTGCACAGCTCTGGTGTCGGCCAGAGAATCCTGTAAGGAAGGCTGGTCCTTGGTAATGAGCTTCTGTGTGGGATGAGGAGTTTGAGGTTCAATCTGTTTTCACGGCTGTTTCAGCCAGGCTGTCTGGATACCTACCCCCCACCCCCACCCTGCGCTCAGGCAGTTTGCTGACCAAGACTGAAGAGCTCATCTCCCTAGGCATTGTTAGAATCCTTTCTAGGATTTCCCCAGTGACTCCTGGTCAGGTGCTCTTGCTAACCAGGACGGTGACCATGACTGGCTGGGCTGTGGATTTTCCTCTTCCGTTCCTCTTGAGTTAGTGCCTGTTAGCAATGCCGCTGAGCAGGATTCACTTTCTGTTCCCACTCCAGCATGCCGGCCTGCTGCCCTGGAGGGTTCAGTCTGTGATGTGCCCTGAAGGGAGCAGGTCCAGTGTCAAGGTCACACTGGCTGGGGGAGCATCACAGCTGGTAGAGAGCTTACCTAGCATGCATAGGGAGTTCCTGTGTTCAATCCTCAGCACCACATAAACAAAACAAAACACATATGGTGTGTGATCCCAGGCCCTGAGAAGTAGAAGCAGGAGACTCAGATGTTCAAGGCTTTCTGAATTCACTGTAGTGAGTTTAAGGTCAATTTGGGAGCGGTGAGACTCTGTCTGAAAAACAAAGAAAAGCCCAGACACATAAATGTTCATTGCTATTGCAAAAGATGTTAGCAGCTTTTCACGACTGGGACCAAATGTGTCACCTCCTCTTGTAACATTCAGAGCTCTGTGGTGAATTTTGTTTATAATTTGTCTATAATTGAGACTTTCCAAACTATTTTATTCAGTCAAATCCAAACACCTCATTCTGCATGTCTGGTTTCACTCTCACCTAGGAGACAGGGTATGCAGAATGAAGGTGCTTCAGGTAAAGGATACCATTTACAATAAATTCCTGCTTTATTGACCACCAGACCAGATCAAAACAAGATACATATTCTAAGGCTCCACATTGCCAAATCATGACACTTGACCTTCCAAGAAATCGTGGGTTTTTATTAACAGCCACATTGCACCCAGGTCATTTGGCCCCTACAGGCTGACATTCCCCTGAGCTCTCTTAGTGGGTCTATTTTTGAGCCTTAAAAGCTGGCTCTCTCTGTCTTGTTTTAATCTCTTCAGCACAGCTCAGTGATGGAGCATTTGCCCAGCATGTTCAAGACTCTAGGTTAGCTTCTCCGATACCACTGAAAGAGTTTGGGGAAAGCCAGACAAAGCCACAAACCTGTGAGAATGTCGCCAGGCACTTCTGTTACAGCCGTTTCCTTAGGGTGTTCAACTAAACCTGTTTTCTTTCTAATGAATAAGTAAATAAAAAATGAAAACATAAATACTAAAGGATCTTGTAGTGGAAGGCTCCTGATTCCCTAAAGGAAGGGAGTAGAGAGACAAGAAGGAGAAAGAAAGTAAGGCTATTTTGACTATTTCCATGACACCATGAGGGAAGTGTATAATTACCAGAGACAAGCCTGCCAAGTTTGGGTTGTAATAACTTCAACACAATATGAGAATAGTGATTATCTTAGGCTGATTAGAAGTTTTTGTTGGTAATTATAAATAGCCTTGGTTAACAAAAGTGGAAGGGCAAGCCAATTCTTACCTAATAAAGCATTTTATTTTAAACGTGGGTGTGGATCCTGGAGAACAAAGGAACAATCGATCCTTGTAGATAAAATTGATGGAAACCTCTGATTTGGTGCAGACTTCCCTGGCACAATGGAGGGAACGTGAAGCCCGTCAGGTTGGTCAGACAAACCCAGATGAACCTGCATGTGTAAGCTGCTCAGCTATTCTGCACAGCACAGCCACCGTCAGTGAAATCCACAAGTTTTTAAACAGTACAAAAATGTAGATCTGTGACATTAGTAGAGCCTTCTGCATTATGAAATGACTAGCAACATGTAACTATTGAGTAGTTGAAATATTAACAGAACTGAGGGACTGGTTTTTATTTTCCTTTAAGAAACATTGGTTCTATGTACCACAGGCTGACTTCAAACTCACTCTGTAGCTGATGATAACCTTGAACTCCTGCCCCCACCTCTCAACTGCTAAAACTACAAGTATTTGTGATCACACTTGACTGCTTTTTTTTTTTTTTTTTTTTTTTTTTTTTTTTTTTTTTTTAAAGGATCAGTTCTTGCTAGAGTGCTTAGGCTGACCTCAAACTTCTGGGGTCAAACAATCCCAGATAGCCCTCAGCCATTTGTTTGGTGAGATTAGGAGTGGATCAACCATGAAATACCAGACAGTTTCGGGCCTCAACAGAAGAGTAGAGACTCCCAAAAGACAGGACTTCTGATCCTGCCTCCAACTCCTGGCTCTCCTGATTGTGAAATGATGATATCAGCCAAGCTTGAAGCCATAGTACACTGTGTTCACCCAGCTTGCCAGGTTCCGAATCCAGGTTCACTGTGTTCTCTTGAAGGTCAGCCTGGAAGAAACCATGCCAGCTAGGGGCCTTTTCTTCCCTTGGGTGTTGCTTGTCACAGGGTTGTTCTGGCTTTGAGCCAAGCCACCCAGTGTTGGTTTAGAATCTGCTCTCATCCTGGAAACCTCTCTCCATAGCTGTCTGTTAGACAGAAGTTCCTATCCTTAGAGATTCCTCATGGGGGCTAATGGCAGTAACATAAGAATGTTATCCAGTGATGTTGTGCATATGAGGAGGATATGTGCCGAGTAAACATGGAGGTCTTAAACATGAAGTTCCTGTGCAAACTCAGGAGCTGTAATAACGGGAGTTCATTATGGTCTTAGGAATTGGAAATTCAGGAGACATGGGTTCAGCTCACTCCCCATTAGTGTCCTAAGGAAGGCAGGAAAAATGGGGCAGGCACACTGGGAAGGGCAAGGGCCGGCTGCCCAATGGAAAATAAGCATTTTCTCCTCTCCCACAGGTTTTCTACAGTCTGCTGATGTTTTCCCATGCTGTGCAGAAGCCTGTTCTGTGATCCCGTTAGACAGTTCCTGGGATTTTTTTTTTCCCTGCACTCTGTTGGTTTTTTGTCTCCCCCCCACCCCCCCCCCCCCAGAAAGCCTTTGCCCGTGCCTGTATTCAGAGTATTTTTGCCTACATTTGCTTCCGTGTGGGTTTGTCCCAGGCTCCTCTGTTCTCTTCACTGTCCTATCTGTATTAATTGACAGTCTTGTGCTGTTTGCTGTAGTAGAAGCTCCGGTATCATAACTCTGGTAGTGTTCTTTCTGCTTGGGATTGCTTGGGCTAGTTGAGGTCTTTTATATATTAACTTGGCTTTTGGATTTTGGGTTTTTTTTTTAACTCCACGAAGAAAGAATTTTGGTGAGATTTGTATTGAATCTACAGTTTCCAACAGCATGGTGATCTTCACAATCCTGGGAGCATGGGGTGTGCCTCCAGCATGTCTTGTTCAGTTTCTTCCTTCTGTGCTTCAAAGCTTCCATCATAGAGGTCTTTCATCCCCTTCCTGAGGTTTGTTTTCAAGGATTTTTCTTTCTTTCTGTTTTTTAAAGCTATTTCCAATTGATTTAGTACTTTATTCATTTATTATTAATATCTATAAAAGTTTCTGAATTTTGTGTGTTTTTTGCATCCTGCTACTTTGCGGAGATACTTATAAAGAAAACCGTCAACAGAGAGATTAGCAGCAGGAGAGAAAATCTTGGCAACTGTGCATCTGATGGGTATGATCATCTAGCATCTATAAATAACTCCGAGTTAAATATTAGAAAGTCAAATCATCCAGTCAATAAAAGAGCTAATTGACTGAATACACAATTCTCAAAGAAATACAATGGTCAATAAATATTTTAAAAGGTATTTTTGGCTATTCTACACATCAAATTGAAAGCGTTTTGAAATTCCATCTCATCCCAGGCAGGCTGGCTACCATCAACAAATACCAGTGTGGATTTGGGGAAAGGGCGATTTATACACCGTATAAGTCAGACTTCATGGAAGTTAAACAAATAGAACAACCCTATGATGAGCTATGGCACTCCTGGGGATCGGTCCTGAAGATTCTAGGTCAGTACACTACAGAAATACTTGCACACCCATGTCTCCTGCTACACCACGCATAGCAGCCAAGATATAAAAGCAGCCTTGATGTCCCTCAGACGAATGGATAAATAAGTGTAGTGTACATCGATAACGGCATTTTATTCAGCTGTGAAATGATGGCTTTCACAATAAAATGGAACTGGAGATTGTTGTTAAGTGAAATAAACGACTCAGAAAGACAGATGGTGTATGTTTTCTTTTATACACAGAATGTAGATTTGTGTGTGTGTATGTGTGTGTACGTGTAGATGCGTTATATATGCATGTACGTGTATATGTACAAACACACACACGTATATGTATGTGTATATGCATGTATATATCACGAAAACAAGAGAGTAAGGAGAGCAGTAAGAGCAAAGGATAGTGGGATATACGAGTGAAAATACACAATAACACCTATTGCTTTACATTAACAAAAAAATAATTCAAATGAAAAGAGGGCTCCAGAGATGGCTCAGCTTGAGAACATGGGGACCTGTACTCGATACCCCTCCCCCAACCTCATTAATACCACTTGGGGGAAGACAGGAACAGGATGATCTCTGGGGCTCATTGGCTAGCTGGTCTACCTTAATCCATAAGCTCCAGGACACAGAGAAACCCTGTCACAAAGATGGCGAACGTCACTATTCTCTGACCCTCACCTGAGTGTATATGTGTGCATGTGCACCCACACACACACACACACACAACCCACATGCGTGTTTAAGAAAATAAAACAAAATAAAAAAGGGAGACTATAAATATAAATAAAATATTAATAAAGCCTGATTGGCTTCTCACATGGGCACTGGGTATCTCCCCAGTTCTTCTAGATGTGGGTGGAAATAACCAAACTTCACATTTCAGGGGAGCCAGAATGGTGTAGCCTCTGTTTCCTAACGGTTTTCAAACCTGTTGGTTTTGATGCTCTAAGGGATCGAACCCAGGGCCCCACTGCTACTGAGCAAGTGTTAGCTGCCGAACCACGTGTGCAGCCTCTGGAACTGTTTTCATTGTGATTTTTTTTTTAATTTTCACAGATATGAGACATATGTTTATAAGCTCTGCAGAGATCCAGAAATTAGATTTATTAAAGATTTAATAAATATAATATGCTTTCACAATTAAAGCCATAATGACACTGCCTCCCAATATAAGGAGTTTCTATAAAATTAGAAACTAGTAATAAGAACCAAGTGGGACATTCCTTCCAGTTTCAGGAGGTAAGCACATGACCAATAGAACCCAGCCCAGGAAGAGGCAAGTATGGGCACTCATCTGGTAAACAAAACAGAGAGCTGGGGAGACCCCCCTAATAGGCCCGCCTCCAGGTTTGACTGACTGCTTCCTTTGGCTAGTCCATAGCATGTCCTTTAGAACCAAGGGCAGTGAACAGGAAACACACATTTTGGCATTCACCTCACATGCTCAGAGCCTGCTGCTTAGGGTCAAGTTCTGGACTGTGCAGTAATAAATAAATAGTCTTGTCTCCAACAAGTCTTGTTTGAGGTTGAACCCTGTGGATTGTTCTAGAACAATTCCCAAGTTTTCAGGGAAAAGCCCATGTCCAGGACAACTGATTGGCTTGTGGGAGACATGAATACCGTGAATGACAAAGTTTAAAATATGTGGACGTGCTCACTGGGACTAGATAAAGAAACACAGTGACACAGGGACACAGTCCCAACATGAGCTTTAGGTTTAGAAGATGAAGCAGGTCAGAAGGTGTTATGGAATGTGTGACCCCTGGGGAAAGATCATAGACTCAATCCAACCATAATTAAAAGATGTATTGATTAGCTGCTGGCAGGCTGACAGCCCTAAAGCCCATCTCAGGCATGTCCTGAAGGAGAGGTGTGGGGAAGGAATTTTCAAGGGGAAAACCACATGGAAACCTTTAGTATGTATGCAAACAAGAATTGCTTTGTTCTATCAAGGGGTGAAGGCAATTCAAAACAATCTTTGTGTATCTGTGTAAGCAAGTTAGCAGAAGCCAAAAAAAGGCAGTTAGTCTATCATAACAGGCAGATAATCAAGACTGTACATTTCTGGTGGGGTCACTGAGTCAGGGTTACTGGGAACTTATCGTCAAGGGAAATGGCTAGTAGATACCAAGATACCTAGCACAAAATGGAGTCTCTCTCTCTCTCTCTCTCTCTCTCTCTCTCTCTCTCTCTCTCTCTCTCTCTCTCTCTCTCTCTCACACACACACACACACCTTTTGGTTCTTCAACACAGGGTTTCTCTGTATGTTCTAGAATTCACACTATAGATCAGGCTGTCCTTAAACTCACAGAGATCTACCTGCCTCTGCCTCCCAAGTGCTAGATTAAAGGCCTGTGCTGCCACCACCCTGAAAATGGAATTTTTTTGGCCATCACAAGAGCAAGAGATGTACAGTCTTGGTCAAGGTGTAAGCTGGTTAGTCATTATCTCAGTTCCGGGTCTGTAAGATGGCCTCAGATCTTTATTGCTTGTGGGGACAATCAGTTCCTGGAGATGACTACATTTGCTTGGGGATGATTTCAACAAAGGGTCATCTATCTGGGAGAGGCTCCTGGACCTTCATGTGTCCTTGGGGAGCTGGGATTGGAGCCAGCAGAAGCAGACAGTGCCAAGGTTGCTCTTTGTGCCTTTGACCTCAAAGCAGGACAACGTAGTTTAAGCAGCAGCTAGTTTTGGACAGAGGCTGCTCGAGTGATTGACAAGTATGTAGAGTTAAGCTGGTGACTAACCCAGAATAACAGAACAGACACACACGAACGTGTCGATGTAGACTGCACACTAGTTAGTTCATTCTAGGTCTAAGTGAGGAGCAAAAGATTTCCAGGAAAATGGTATCTAAATGCCTAGTAAAGTAGGATGGTATCTAGGAGCCTTCTAGAAGTCTGTGGGACTTAGGGTGTTAACTAATGGTTTGGTTTGAGTATAGAGTGGGTGGGGCTCAGAACTTCTGGACATGCTAAAATGTACACACTGGGCCCTATATTGAAGTTTTCCCAAATGGCTCATAACTTTTTTTTTTCTATACTGCAAGATAGTTGCTGGCCTGGGCTGTCACCTCCCAAGGCCAGTCTGGTTGCTATAAAATAATCTGCCCCAGATGACAGCTCCATTATCATAAACAGTAATTGCCATCTCAGGTCACGGGATTGGGGGTGAGGAGGGTGGTTTGTCCTGTTGTTACTGGAACCAGGAACAAGGGGACAGGTGGCTTGTGGCCTCAAGGAATATGAGACAGACACTCCTAATAGGATTATCATGCAGGGGACTGTGCCAAAGTAGAGGACAGACTTAAAAGAAGGCCATCATTCTGTGCTTTGACCCTGTTTCCAGTTACTGTGCAGACTCAAAAGTCTACAATTTATAACAAAATTAGGTTCTACGTGCCTGTTACAAACTTATTATAAAAAGAGGTGTGAGTCTAGGACAGACTTATAGGCTATTGGCTAGACAGTACTCTGACCAAGTCTACCTTCTATGAATGTTGTGCATGTGGTTTTGAAGTAGGCTAATGATTATGGGTAAAACTGTTCTCTGCCCAGCAAAAATTCCTAAGGTAAGCCAGTCTCTGGACAAGCCTTAAATTCCTATACAGTGTGGCCCTGAGCAAAAGGCTGACTGTTATCTCTCCAGAGTTGCCTTTCAGTCTATGTCACAATTACTTTTTTTTTTTTTTTTTGCCCTTAAAAACTCAAACCAACTGGAGGTTGAGTTGGAGACTGTTTCCCACTAATCTGCTTTGACACAGTCTCTCCAGTGGGAACAGAGATTACATTCAACCCACTCAGGCCTCTCTGGAGTTTTCTTTTCAGGTACCTGTAACAGTACATGTATGGTGCACGCATGTGAATGTGCAGAGGTCTGAGGAGAACATAGGCTATTCCCCCTGTCCCTCCCTCCCTAGTGCCTTGAGACAGTCTCTCACTGAACCCAGACTCACTGAACCCAGTTTGGGCTAGACAGTGTCTTGAATCTGTCCCTATGTCCCCCAGTGCTGGTAATAGGCATAAGCAGATATGCCTGGCTTTTTAGATGGGTACTCGGGTCTGAACTCAGATCCTCATGTTTGCCAGGCGAGCATTCTTAGCCACTGAGCCATCTCCCTACCCAGTCACCTACCTTCTCTTCACTACTTTTATTCACTTGGCAGGGGAGTGAATGGGGGCAAATGAACCATAAGCTAATAAAAGGAAAACATAGGATATACGTACAACTACATGATTGCCATGTGTATCTAAAACGCCAGATATCTACCAGGAACTATTAACAAAGATGCTCTGTGGAGGCTGAGTATGGAGCGGGTTGTATGGAAAGGCTTTCATAGCACTTTCAAGCCCGGGCAGTGGAAGACAGAGGGTGAGACCCTCTTCTAGTGCCTGGCAAAGGGGAAAGGGATTGCTGCAGGCATATTAAAAAAGAGAACCGTCCCAGCCCAGACACTGAGACATTGGCACAGAAAACATGGAGAGGCCCGGGGCTGTTGGGCATGCCCTGAGGCATTGAGGAATTGTATGGTTAAGAGCACTGAGTGCTGTTTACCATCAGAGCCCCTCACGGCTGCTAAGGAATAAATGTTTAATTTTCTAATTTAGAGACACTAAAAATGCTAATATTAGACTCATTCATTTGCATATAGAAATCTCAGAGCTTGGAGTATGGGAAGAGACATTCCCTCACTGTAACCTGCCCAGGCTTACAGACAGCAAACACTCCAGACAAGGGTCCTGTGTCTTAGCACTAAGTCAGGTGAACCCCCTCAGAGCTGGGGATCTTGACCAGAAGTGCAAATAAAATTGGAGTTTGAAAAAAAATTACGATCTTTCAGAAAAAAAAGTCGAGAGTCAAGGCAGCTTCAGGGCCGGGTAATTTCCTAATCTAATGCTACTTTTTTTAGTTCCAGCTCTTTCCATTGTTCCCTCTGGTCCTCACAGCTTGTCCTGTGAGGCTGGCTCCCTTCTGGGTCCCCATATGGCTGCCACCAATAAATGTCTAGAGGTAGGAAGGAAATGTTTGTTGTGTTAAACTTCTTAAGCGCAAAGCAAATCCTTCTAGAAACTGCCCTCTCCCAAGACTTTGCCACTAATTATATTGGTTGGTATGCTACCACGCGTATATCGGTAACTTTGCCAAGAATAAAATTATTGCTTTCACTTTGACCAACCAATATCCATCCTCTTTTGTTACAAATGGCCCAGTCTTCATGGGAAGGCATAGCCACCCTGGGCAGAGTGAGAAAATTAGGCTTCAGACAGCAAAGAGTTACTGTGGTGCCACTGCAGGGGCGGGCCTTGAGGTTTGAAGACACTGCCCGGTGTCAGCTGACTTCCTGTTGCTTTCTAACCAAGATGTAGCTTTCACCATGTCTGCCTCCACGCCACAACGTTCCCCATCTGGGTGGGGCAGAGAAACATTCTATTACTAAACCTCCAATTGAGAAAGTGCCTCCACCAGCTTACATTGGCCTGTGGGTAAACTTGCATGTATTTATGTGACTGATGATTGATATGGGAAAATCCACACTATGGGCACTGCCACCCCTGGGCTAAGGGTCCTGGCTTCTAAAAAGAAGCAGGCTGAGTCAGTCAGGAAAAGCAAGTCCTCCGTGGCCTCTGCATCAGCTCCTGCCTTGACTACAAGCTGTAATATTGCATGATTTCTATTTGGTATGAAAACCCAGCGCCAGGTACTGGGGAAAAGCTGAAATATCAGAGGGAGAAACAGACCACATTCACTTCACTTAGCCAACTCCACAGGCCTGTCTTCAGAAATCCTCCAACTGCAAATTTCTCTGTCCTCAACGAAAGGGAAAAAGAAATGCCTGGGAGAGCAGAAAGTTCCTCTGTTCGTCTCTTCCTCGGCCCAGCTCTAACTTCCTCTTTGTACATTCCTAAAGCTCCGATTAAAGGTATGAGCCACCACTCCCTGACCTTTGTGGTTTGGCTGTGGCTGATTCTCTGATATTCCAGACTCATTTTATTAAATATATATCACCACACTGTATGATGAAGTAAACATCTTTCTCCCCAAGTTGCTTTTGGTCAGGCTATTTATTTCATCAGAAAAATAGGAACCCTAATACAGACCTTCGTTAAGTGTACTATTCTGCATACACACTATTCTGCCTAATAAGCACATGTGTACATTATGTGCAAAATAGCTTTTAATTTAAAAATGTTTTTCTACTTTTAGTATAATCCACACCAAAACAAAGTCAATTAAATTTTATTTCAACCAAGAATATAAAATACATGTAACTTATCGCAGCTGGAACAGTCACTTTGAGAAGGATGGCTGGGTAACCCCAGAGCAGAAGCCCTCGGTTCTGAAGAGGCAGTACATCCCACATCCCCAGAATGGGCTACTAAGGGCAGCGGGCTTGGAGTATACACATCACAGCAGAGCAAGGAGAGCCATGGCAACATCTACCGTCATACCGAGGGGGTGCGTGCAGAAAATGACCAAGAAAGTAAGACAGGTACACTTCACAAAAAAGGAATTATCAGAAATACAAACTAGTTTAGAAAGGACATACTGTATAACATATATAAAAAGTACTTTCAGTTGTTATTAAAAAGGACACCTCAGTCCTGGCTTTGTATAATGCTTTTAGTGTCTACCCAGACAAAGCTTTTAAAAAATTAAATAGTATTAATTTACTCACTATAGGTGATAACAGTGCATTAGGTATTTCCTGTATAATAATACACATCACTCCCTATCGGTAACAGCTTAGAGGAATAAGCACCTCCTTGGGGACAATGCACTTTTAAAGTCCTCAAACACTGACCTTTGGGGTTATGATATTCATGACTGTTCTCGAAGATTATGGGGACTTGAACTGCTACATTTTGTATAAAATTATTACTTTTATTTGACTCTTTCAAGCCTCTATTAAGCCCAATGGTCATCTACTGCCTTTCTTCTGTCTCCTAGGTTGCAGCACTGAGCTGAAGACACAGCTTCCCTGCATGTCTTCCCCAGTGTGGAGCTGCAGCTACATAGTAACTCAGCAAAGCAAGCTGCAAACCTCACTTTCCGATTCCCTTTCCCCTTAGTGAGATGAAGAGCCTTTCAGGCACAGAGAACAACTAGCAAGTTAGTTGTCCCACCAGGCACGAGGCAGTGAACACGAATGCATGTGGACATCATCCCTTCTGTCTTCAAGGTATCAGTTATGTTAGCGTGAAATAGTGCAGGATGTCAGAATTCTAAGTCCTAAAGTCTCAAAAGCACAGATATAAAAATAGACATGTCTGCATCTCACTTTATGGTTAATTTCATCAAAAGGATTGCTTTAGCCTCATATTAACAGCCCTGCCCCAAGCTACCTTATCTTAAGCTAGTCTGTCCCAAACTCCTGAATCCTTCTCCCCAGAAACTCTTCCACAAAGCTACCTCTAAAAGTGACTTAAATATGAGGAATGGGACCCTTTCAACCCAATCTTTTAAGACCTCCCTAGACTCTGAGGTCCCCAGGAGAGGAATGCAATCATTTGAGGCTCACAAAGGTCCCACTAGGGGTCACCCCATGGACTATGACCTTAATGTGTATGAAAGGCTTTGCTTCCTTTACAGAGAAAGAGAACAATGAACCAAATGACTTCTAAGAGTATTGGGCACAGGTACGCATCACCAACCCTGAGGCATGAAGAGGAAGGCAAAGGGCCAGAACCAGTGCAGAGGTGTGGAGGCCAGCTGTGTATTTAATGGGGTTTCTGGCTACGTCCTGGAAAATACTATACTGGAAGCCACCGACAAAGTCCCCCATGTGTGTCAGTGTTACCAGGACAGCCCTGGGAATATGTAAATGCATACTGCCAGAATTGTGTGTACAGTTTGCTTACAAAGAACTGTTGGTATTTTGTTTTATACACAGACTGGGGCTAACATCGTTTATTAAACATGAGCTCACTCGAGGGCATGAACAGAGCTTCTATGTTCACTGTGATTTCCTACAATCACTTGGTAGAATGTGCTCTGCCCACAAGGGCCACCCAACTGCTGTTGAAGGCTGCTGTGAACATTTCAAATATGCATAGATGCCTTTTGTGACAGTTAATCACTGGCTTTCTCCTCAAGTGGTCAGACACATACCTGTTTTCCCCGATAACACTGTTTAGCATAAAATTCAGAAGCACAGTTATCCAAGTGAGTTGAGAAGTAAACAAAAGGACCTTCATATCACATGACATTTATAAGTCAATCACATGGCATAAAAATCCCATATGAGCTTATTGTCACTGGATTGCCTGTAACAAGGAATGTGTCTTGTTCTTTGCAGAGCACTGAGCCTATGGTCAGGAAGCAGTGGCCCTGAACAGAGGCTCCAGGGCACAAGAGAGAACTTTATATAGGTAGCTACATTATGCAGGAGGCTGATTCTTATTTTTAAAAATCTAAGGGATAAAACTCCATGGAGCCAGTCAGAAATCCCTCCCAGTGAAGCACGTCAACGGCTTCCTCTTCAGTCTTGGTATGCATGTCACTATTTTACCTTTATTACTATTTATAAGCATTATTATGCTGAAATCAGTTTACTCCTGGCTGGCTACAGTATCACATCAATAGTGCAAAATGTATACTGGCTTCTAAAATCTTATTTTACTTGAATATGGACCCCAGAGTATCATAACCAGGTAGATAAGTTCACAAGAATAGTTTTTAAAAATGCATATAGTTTGCATATACAACAATTGGCTTTTTTTTTTCTAGCTCAAGAAACATTGGAAACAAGGCTGGTGCTGCTAGTAGCATCAGAACATAGGTGTTCCTGCCCCTACACTACAGTGGGAGCTCTAAGCCTTACATCTCCTCTGGACTCTGGAGGGTGAGGGCTCCTTAAAAGTAGGTAAAGAAGAACTCCCTCTAATTCGTAGATCATGGAAATGCAAATATTCACCTCATCTATTTTACACTATCTGCCCATAGTTTTTAGGCACAATTATTAAGTTTTCTCCTAGGGGCAAAAGAAAGCATTCAGTGCAATAAAAAAGATTCTTGAAGCGTTAAGTCTCAGTAACAACAGCAAAATTATGCATACATAATACATATTTTGAACATGGATAAAACCTAAAATATTAACATGCTTTAAAAATAGTCACTCTATGCCTAATGTAAATACAAATGGAGAACACTGCGGATGAATTAACAGGCTTCGATTTAAGTATCCTTAATTACGTAAGAAAGTCACTCATGCTGACCTAGATGTGGAGAGACTGAAGGAACCAATAGTTCCATTGGAGAAGCCAATGCCACCACGATGGACACACAGCTGAGAAACAGCCTCTGATCAGCACGTGAAGCCCTAGTGCAGTTAACAGTCTTCCAAATGATTTTCCAGGTGGGTCCCAGGACCATATTCTAACAAAGCTCTTGAAACCCCTTTTAAAGTAGACTTAGCTACCTGAAGGCTAAAATTATAATTTTAATTACTGAATATTATTCAGAATATGATGATTCTGGGAACTAAGTTCCACATGAACAATTATATCAAAACCACCAACTACTTCAGTTCTTCATGGCGTACGCACGGCAGCTGGAAAGATGGACGCTGTTTTTGGCTGTGGGGCCTTCTGTCCCACGCTTGTCTTCTACTCGACCTTCCCTGAAAGAGGTAAATAAAAACCTAACAGTAAAGTACTTTGGGACAGGAACAGTTTCTTTTTAAGACTTCCAAGAGCAAAGCAGTTAGTCTGTGAAGACTGTGTAGTGCTTTAAAAGGTGCGTTAGATTTGTGTTGTTCAGTTCATGAAGTATAAAACTATACACCATGGAACCCTGTTCCTAAAACACTGAAGTCCTAAGAAAAGATAAATTACAATGATTGCTACAGCGTGAGAAAGGTGCACCAGAAACTCCTCCAGAAACTGCTGAAGGACAAGAAGTGCTGGGGTAGAGAGAGAGCTCCATCAGGAAAGTCACAGGATCCATGCGGGGAAGAGGGCTAGGACACGTCACAGCATCTTCAAGTGAATGAAGAAGAAATATTAGTCCTTCAAGACACTCAGTGTGCGGAAGTTTCCGCTCAAGTATCTGAGTTTTGCATGGCATCGTCACAGTCTTCATCCTGTGGTTTCTCACAAAGCAGACACCACCCTGCTGGAGTCCCATGATGTGCTGTCCTGGGCCCCACAGAGGGCAATGGATCAGTACCGGTGGGCTGGGTGCGATGGGTGGTACTGTGTACTCTGCTGAGATGAGGCGTAGCCTAGTGTGCTCTGGGACTGGGAAGACCCCTGGACGCTGCTTTGGTAATTCAGGCGAGAACCCGAGTGCTGGGAAAAAAGAGGAAGGAGGGTTACTGACTGCAGAGAGGGATTCAAGACGCCAACCCCAGGAGGACACAGCTTCTTGCTCAGATCCACAGAAGTTGACATGTTCTGCTTATCTGAAATAGAAGCCTGCTTAGACCATAACTATGTTGGTTGGCACTGAATTTGGCTGGGGATTGGGAAGAGTGAGCTATACCGGTAAAGAAAGGCAGAAGGATTTAACCTTTTACATGACTAAGATCTGATAACAAAACAATTTGGTAAATGGAAAAAAAAAATGGTACCCAGGAGATATAACTGTATACTGTTAATTCTCACTTTCCTAATTAGCTGTGACTAGGAAATCACTCTTTAAGGCAGAGTTTTCTGAGGCAGAACTAGGAACTTGGAGTATGCCAGTGAGCAGACTAAGGCTGGCAGGGCAGGCTGACAACAGGGAGGTATTAGAAACTTTAGGTAATATTCAAAATCACACACCTAAATGTAATTTGCTTTCACGACTGGCCTTGAGAGGCCAGCAGACAGATAGCTTTCAGCCCAGGCTACACCTTGTGCTAAAACAGCTTTTTAAATGACCATTTTTTTTCTCAATGGGAAAAAGTATGTCTGTGTGTCTGTGTGTGTGTTTAAGGTGGGGCTGTCCAGGAACTCACTATGTAGGCCAGGTCAGGCTGGCCCTCGAACTCTCAACAATCCATCTGCCTCAGTCTCTTGTGTGCTGATATTCTGGGGTGACCACCATACCATGCTCCCCTTTTTGAGGTATTAATCGTACTTATTTATAGTGAAACAGCCTAAAACCCACACATGGAAACTAAACAAGACAGTCTCCTCACAGAACAGTTCAATTTGAATATGATAAGGTAAAAGTAACTCAGAATTGAATACAAGAAAATGAAAGATGGCAGTTTTAGGACGTTGTTAGAAATGGCTTATTTTGAAGGGTGTGATAAAAAACAAACGTAAACATATTGCACTCTATAAATCCTAGAACCGGATGTGAGGAAGTCTTAACTAGTGACGCAGCTCTAATTTCCTTTTTTGTATAACATCAAACAGTACTGCTAGTGTTAAAACCATTTTAGTGTGGCTCACATTGTTTCAGAGAACTTTCTCTCAGACTTTGTCACTTCTCATGTCTATGTGGCGTCTGTTTCTTCCATCCAGTAAAAGCAATCACTCTCAAGATTCTCCATCTTCTCTTTGTTCTTGATTTTGTGCAAGTAAATAAGACACTCACCCACCTGTGGCCAAAATGGACCAATACTGACATCTTCTTTAAGGAGCCTCCTGCCTCCCTCCTTTCTGTCCTTGGGGTGTTGTAATAAACAAGTCACAATACAAAACATCTCACAATTGCCTGAAATATGATTAAAAATCTTCCCTTTCATATAATGTCAGAAACATATCTAGTTTTTATATCACATTTTGGAGCTAAGAACTATTTAACTCTGAAAGGATTTGTTAAAAGTCTGTTTCCCATTTCATAAAATATATTCATATCAAAAAGAATCAGTCCTGGGAGTACCTGATAATCTGACGGCATAACTGGCCCGCCGGAGCTTGCACCCGAAGGCCCAATTCGGGGCTTCTTGTTTGGAGGCACCTGATTCAGGCCAGGGTCCTGGCTGTGCTGCAGACCTGCACCAACACCAGCCCCTCCAGCTGAGGTGCCCCCTGCAGTCCCGTTGGTTTGGGCATTACTCGGCTGTGGGGGAGGAGCCTGTGGGGCGGCTGCTGCCTGCTGTTGGGGGGCTGGGGGCTGCTGATGTGGGTTCTGCTGCTGTGGCTGATTCTTTTAGGGGAATGGAGAGGAAAGAAAGATTTGAAATTTTACTGTACAGTCAGATGATTGGGAAATTCATTTCACTACTTGATACACATGTGTGACTGGTGACCCACCTGGGGAATAACCTGGTCACATGTGGTGACTGGAATGATTAAAGATGGGTAACCTCCAAAGTACATCATTCCCAAAGATTAACACAGTGAGCCCTGAATAGCGATGCTCTCTGTTCATTTAGACTGTGTAGCATCTCCAAATTAAACCGACATTTCAGTTCCCATAAAGCATGGAAAATACCATCCCACTCCTTAAAACATCTAAGATCTAAGAACTCTTTCAGTAAGGACTATGGAAAACAGAGCATTGGGAAGTGGCTATCATACCCCCATTAACATAAAGGAATAGAGTGACACTCATAAGAGCACAGCAGGGCGGAGATGACACCCACAAAGAAAAGGGGGAAGAACTAGGAACACAATGGGCTCCTAAGACAAAATGAGAAGTTCAGTTTAAACTTCAAAGTACACCTTCAGTTTCCAAGCTCCCACAGAAAGCAAAATAAACCTAAGTCAGATGGGGGGGGTGGATGGGATGAGTAGAGGTCGTCAAGCTATGCCCTGAATTATCCTCTGACAGCCAGAGCTGGTCGCCTTATACCTTGTCACCCTTCTCTTCTGGTTCATCTTCATTAAGGAATTCTCTTTTGGGGTATGGAATCTGGCAGCCAGCAAATACACTAAAACATTAAAAAAAATACAAGTCAATATCTAAAATACAATTTTACTTTTTCTTTCTTAACTTACATCCCATGACTGGTGCTTGCTGGGCACCTTCCAAACAACTGAGGTGATAAGGAAGGTGCCCCTCTGCTGACTACCACTGTCACTGCTGAGGTGGGACCGTAGGACGGCCCCTAGCATACTCAGAGCGACACAGAGCTTTGCCTGCACCTTTCCATCAGCACCAAACTAACCTGACCTTCTGTTGGCTTCAACACAAAGTGTTTCTAATCCATACGAGCCTGAGCACGAGCTCTGAAGGGGAGGGGCCTACAGGCTGTCCTCATGCAGCACTCCCTTTGGATAACCTCTGAGTTGCATCTGGCTGGCTGGCTTTCATGAAGGAAGTTGGAGTGGGCCTTTCTCTGAGGAGACTTTCTTGGTGCAGTCTTCATGTCAGCCAAGTGGTCCCCTGGCATTAAGCAGCATCCAACACCATCAACTTGGAGCAAAGACCACAGTGAAGAAGGGGTACGTACTCTAATGTGGGCAAGGGGTCCTCCTGAAAGTAAGGGTCCTGCAGGGCCTGCTCTGAGGTGATTCTCTTCGTTGGATCCATTGTAAGGAGTTTCTGAAGCTACAGCAACAAATAAGAAATGAGACAGCCCATGAAAAGATTGCTGACAAGTCATCTACTCGCCATTTGTAGTAATATCTGACATAATTAACATCAAATACATCTTTTACACACTGATAAGTATACACATTACACACACACACCTATAAGGCCCCTTAAATTCTTTCTCTTTTCTGATATGAATTTTTTAAAGAAATTAAGACTAGAAGTCAAGGATGATTCTCAATAGGATAAGATTTTATTTCTCAAGAATCCAGCAATTAATTTCTCCCTCTCCCCCACCCTTCCAATCTTCCAAAAGGAAGACTTTCTGGGGGCAATTCTGAAGTAAACAGGATGAGAGGAGGAGAGCTGTGCTGTGCTTATTTCAGTGGGGTAGAGAAGCACCTACCAGAAGGAACACCCTGCTGTCGGTGGGGAGCACCTACCAGGAGGAACACCCTGCTGTCAGTGGGGAGCATCTACCAGGAGGAACACCCTGCTGTCAGTGGGGAGCACCTACCAGGAGGAACACCCTGCTGTCGGTGGGGAGCACCTACCAGAAGGAACACCTTGCTGTCGGTGGGGAGCACCTACCAGAAGGAACACCTTGCTGTCAGGCTTGACCTTGTGTTTCTCCATGTACTTTATGAGGCTACTGTTGGCGTACCTGCAAGGATAGGAGCCACATGGTTTGTCTTCCTAAGGGACAGCTCTAAGGCAGCTTTCTGTGTGCAAACACATTACTTAATACTGACACATCATGAAAAACACTTGTTAAACACTAGATATCAGAGTTTTCATTGCTATAGCCATTAGGGAATGCATACGTATAACCATTAGAGCTGAAAATACATACATCTTCAAATTCAGCAACTGCTTTGATGCATGTTCACATCTAAGAGACAGCTTGCTTGGTTTCTGCTTTTAAAGTACTGGCGGTGACTGCAAGTAGGTCATGCATGTTAGGTAAGTGCTCTACAGCTGAACATCATCTCCCTACCTTTTCCCTGTTTTATTTTGAGTCAGATCTCACCAAGTTGTACAGGCCTTGAACCCACCCTTCCGCCTCGGCCTCCTTGAAGATCACAGGCCTTTGTTACCAGACCTAGCTGAAGGGACACTTCACATTTGAGTCTCAGGACATGAGAATATTCTTACTAGCTCTTCTAGAATATAAAACAAACAACAAAACAACAAACCCACCAATCTCCAAACTATAAAGAACCAAATATCCAACTATTAAGGAAAGAGACATGCTAGGTAAATCAACTGTTAAGATACTAGAGTAAATGAAGTGTTATAAATACGAAAACTGAATAGGGAAGATGAACAAGACATTTATTTAAAGTCCAAAGACACATCAGACTAAATAAATACTTGAGATGCCTATATGTACAATAAAACTGTGGGATTACACACAAATTCAGAGTATCCAGTCCTCCCTTTGGGCGGGAAGAAGGAAGGAGATATCCAGAGATGTCAGTATAGTTAGTAAAAGTCTACTTCTTAGGTTAAGAGGTGAGTGGAGAGATATTCATTGGATCATTCTAAGTATATAACATTTATAATATATTTCCCACATATTAAATATGAAAACTTAATTTTTTTCAAAATATAAAAAATTTGTATTCTCTACATATAATCTATAAACCATTGTCAATGTTTTGATAATCTCTCCCTCTCTGTCTTGTATTCTTTATTTCTAAAGCAGAATTGGTGCTTCTTAGATTGTTTATGAACAGGCTAGATGGTGGTGGTGCATACCTTTAGTACCAGCACTCAGGAGGTACAGGCAGGCAGATCTCTGTGAGTTTGAGGTCAGCCTGGTCTATATAGTAAGTTTCAGGTCAGCTAGAGCCACATAGAGAAACCCTGTCTCAAAAAACAAACCCCCAAACCAGGAAAAAAAAAATGTTAGAGAGGCACCTGTGAAATGCCTCTTAGTACAGATGTGGGCCTCAAAGGACAGCCACCTCTGCTTTGTGTCTCTATCCATAAACAAACGGTAAAACAGGATTTTTTTTTTTTTGTTTGGATATATAAAAATTCTCTGGTTTTACATTTAATGTTGTCTCATGAATGTTTCCTTTATCAAAAGTTCTATGAAATTATCCTGAGTAGCTGCACTGCCTACTGATCTGAAGCTATTGCATCACAGCTATGAACTGTATGTCCTTATGGGCTAACTTGGCAAGGATACAACATTGCATAAAAATTGGGGCCCACTACTGACCCATTGTGTGATTCTAAGCAATAGGTTAACACCTATGAAGACTTAGTTTTTTATTTGAAAGAGAGAAAGTAGATTCTAACTGTACCCTCCCTATAAGCTTGTTCCCTAGAGAGAGGGGAGAATTTAACAGCACCTGTAACAGCCTGATTTGCACAGGATAAATTCTTGGGTGACCAGGTCAAATGTGCACACTTTGCAGTATTTTCTCTCTTTTGCTGCTGTGGCCCTTTGTTTTCTTCTTGGCAAAGTACTCGGAATCAAAACCTGGGCCTCACACATAGTGCATAAGCATTTCCACTGAGCTACACATCTCTAGCAATCACAACACACTACTTTTGCTTCTTAAGTTCATATTTATTTTATATGTACAATGTATGCCTCCATGTACATATATGAGTGAGCTAAATGTAAACTGTGACTTGAGAGGCCAGAAAAGAGTGTTGGATCCCTTAGAACTGGAGTTACAGAGGGCTGTGAGCTACCACGCTGATGCTGGGAACCTGAGGAAAGTACTTGTATCTGCAGGGCCATCTTTTTAACCCTGTTTTTGAGATGGGATTTTGGCATATTGCCCAGGCTAGCCTCAAGCCCATTTTGCCTCTTGGGTATCTGGGACAACTGGGTATGCTTCACAGCACCTGGCTCAGAAGCTGCACTTGTAACAAGTCTCTAGAAGCACTCATTCTCACAGAAGAGCAGAGGTGCCCCTGCCCTGGACCACACTGTGCCCTGACAACTTAGGACAAGGTAGGTACTGGGTAATAGAAAGAAGACTTAGAAATTTGCAGAGAAATCATTCCCTCACTATCCTAGCGCTTCTTTGTGCAATCAGCTGTTTTTCTGAGGTAACATTAGACACTAGGTTGTCCCAGTCATATGAAAAGCCTTGAATTCGCCTTACTGCTCAACTCTTGGTTGTAGTTACTTTATTTTTTCTTAGTGTTAGAGTTAAAATGAACTGTTTACTTTCTAAACTATCCTCTTCTAGGAGCTTAATAGTTTCCAAAGCGACATAAACTTTCTCAGTAGTTATCACATTGTGTTTATTTGAACATTCAGGTTTTCAAAGTAAATGTTACAATCTCCTTCAAATGTATTTCTCCCTCTCTCCCTCTCTCACCTGCTGAGGACTACATCTTTCCAGTGAGCAGCCTGACTCCCTTAGCCTCACCTTGTTTTCTAAAGAACTAGTGGGAACTGACACTTGAGAACAATTACAAAAACGTCTCCCGCCATACTTAACAGTTCATTTGCACAGTATTTTGGGAGTTCTTTTTCTCTGCTAAACGGAAGTTAATATCCCTTTACTTTTGAAATACTATATTACTTGAAGTAAAATACTTTCTAGATCACTGTTTTATCATATTTTGCTTTAGTAATGTCTGTTGTTTTTGTTTTGAGACAAGGGTCTTATTATGTAGACCAGGCTGGCCTAACTCAAGAGATTAGTCTTCAGCCTGGGATTAAAGGCATGTTCCACTACAGCCAGATGGAATGGAGACAAAACTACAGAAGGGCCACAGCAAGACTAAGCATAGCATGTTAGTAGCTTTATGGCAAAGCTGATGGGCAGAAACAGATTCAAAGCATCTCTAGAAGAGAGAATTGAGTAGATGTGCTAATCATTTGGTATGCAGAGAGGTAAGAGGAAGTCAAATACATGAGGGCGAGACAGAAGGCTTGAACTAGTACATATATCATGGAGCCCCATTCCTTAGGACAAGAAATACAGGACAAAGAAATGAACAGCACTGTTTTCTAGTTGCCTTTATGGTAAAGGCTTCTGTTTCTACAAACTGTCTTGACTGAAAATTTCCTGATGAGCTGAAGTGATCTTGATTGATAACTTGCCTGAATTTTTGGCATCAACTAAAATGCAAGTCACTGGAGTACTCCAGTGAAGGTTTTATTTTCACTATTAATTCTATTCACGTATTTGCTTATTTTAATGTATGTGGGTGTTTTTCTGCAGAGGTCAGAAGAGGGCATCAGATCCCCTGGATCTGGAGTTGCAGAAGGTGATCAGCTGCCATTTAAGTGCTGGGGTCCTCTGTAAGAGTAGCAAATGCTCTTAGCCAATGAATCATCTCTCCAGACCTCCCCTTTTTTTCTCTGTGCAAAAAATCATTTTCTGTGTGTGGGCGATTATGTTGTTTCACTGTAAGTAATTGTCCCACCCACTGGTTTAATAAAAAGTGCTGGTTGGCCAAAGGCAGACAGGAAGTGTGGGTGGGGCTACCAGACTAGGAGAACTCTGGGAACTGTAAGAACAGAGCAGAATGCCAGAGAGAAGCCAGAAGAAACAGAGGACAACTATGCTGCTCTAAGAAAAGGTACCAAGTTGCAAGGCTAAACAGAATAAGAGTCATGGGTTAGTTTAAGGGTAAAGAGTTAGCAAGTTATATGCCTGGGCCTTAGGCCCATCAGCCTAAAACTGTTGAAAGCATCTGTGTGTCTGTGGGCCTAAACCTTGTAGCTAGGCCCCAAAGTCAGGGCCAGAAACCTCCTACTATACCTGTGTGTGGGCATTTTGGCCACACCCATTTCTATGTACCATGTTCATACAGTGCCAGTTGGAGGCCTGAAGGGGTAAGGGCTGGGGCTATGAACAGCTGTGAGCTGCCAAGGAGATCCTGGGAATGTGAAAATTTTTCTTTTATCAGAAATAGAAAGACCCATCCTATGTGGGCAGCACCTCTCTGGTGATAGCCCAGAGAAAAAGCCAGGAAGGAAGAAAGCTTCTTCTGCCTGCCCTCACTCTCCTTGGCAATTCTACCCATGCTCTTGCCATTTCTTTACCAGGAAGACAATCAACTTTGGAATGCCAATGGAGACTGAAGACTGGCAGCTCTCCAGGAACCTTCCAGTCCCTCAGGGTCAGAAAGACCTCTCAGCTTCTCCGGTATGAGACCAATGGTTGGCCTAACTGGCAATCTAATCGCCCCCAATCAGTTCTGTTCCATTAGGAAGAACCCAGGCTAATAAACCTGCCTTCACACCCCCTTCACTTCTACTCAACACATGTCCTGGACCACGGGGCTCCTCCCTGCCATCCCTCTACAGCATTGAACTGAGGCCTTTATTATATTAAAACTGTTTTTGTTTTTTTGGGGGGGGGGGGGTGAGATAGAGTTTCTCTGTGTAGCCTTGGCTGTCCTGGAACTTGCTCTGTAGACCAGCCTGGCCACAAACTCACAGGGATCCACCTGACTGCCTCCAGAGTACAGGGATTAAAGGTGTGTGCCACCAGGCCCGGCCTCTGTTTTTAAATATCACAGCCCTACATTGGGAATACAGTTAAAGTCATTTCAAATGAGAGGTAAACTGGTTTAAACCTCTATCTTCTTTTAAAGAAGGATTTTTCTTACTGAAGCTACAATCTGTAATTAATGAGCCTGAGTATTTGTATCACTCATGCTGAAATCTAACCTGCAGTGTCATCAGAGGTGTTTGTTACGGAGGGTTCTTCATTCCTGAATGGAGCCTTTACCATGTAAGACCACAGTAACAGGGCACGCTTTAAAGCAGAAAGCAGCTAAACAGACACCAAACCTGCCCTCACCTCTTACCTCCACGCTGGACTCCATATCTGTCAGAAAATTAACTTCAAGTGGAAACGCATTATTCAGTTCAGACTTCTGTCTGTTTTTCCCCCAGCACAAAAGGACTCAATAGTCTGGAATTACTTACGTTGTTCTTCTAAAGTCTTTCTGAAGGGTTGGGTACTCTGGCATTTTTCTAATATCTTCCCAATCTTTGTCTTAAAAAAATTATTATAGAAAATATCTTATTAAAGTCTTATTTTTAAGTTTGGAAATAAACATAAAAGAAACTTTATGCATGTTTTTACAAAGAAACACTTCTGAAACCCAACTCAAAATAGTGTTTTTAAAGAGCAACAAATTACCTGCAGGAAACCCCATGACACTGAATATCCGATCTAGTTGATCATGATGAAAAGGATTGCTTGTTTTTATATCCTCTTGACGACAGTGAAAAATAGGCTCTGAAGTCAACAATTCAGCAAATATGCAACCTATTGCCCATATATCTATGAAGGGAAAAACAACTTTTTATACCAATGCATTATTACATTTCCTTAGTTACAAATCCTGGATATAAGTCCAAAATACACAGACAAATACATTTTAGTAGAGCAATACGTAAGGTATAATAAGCATACGGAGGAACCACATGGTAGATGAGGATGTAGTTCAGTTGGTAATGTGCTTGCCTTGAACGCACAGACAATGCTTAGGCACACCTACAATCTCAGCTTGCAGGAGAAGTATCAGAAGCTACATCAAAAGTCAAGTCAGCCTGATATGTAAGAGGCCCCCATTAAATAAACAAGACTTCCATAGAACCAGCAAGATAGTCAGTGGATCCCAGAAACTCACATACAGGTAGAAGAACAGAACCAACTCCTTAGACCTCCACATGTGATCTGTAGTATGCACATGTGTGGGTGTGTGTGGCACACAGTGACAAGTAAGTAACACATATAACATGGCATGGCTATATCACTAACAGGTTAGGAACAAAGTAAGAGGAGCATTTACTTATAAATTTGCTGGTGGAGACAGCCTTAGGGAAAAAACTAAACCTAGCAAACAATGGATGCTTTCCTGGTGGGGTATCTGAGGGAACTTCACCATACAGCCAAGGCTGACCTCAAACTCTATCTTCCTGCCAGGCTTGTGCTATCATACATGACATAAATCCCTCTCTAACCACTACCACCAATTTAATCTCCGAAGCACTTAACAGTAGATCGAGATTTCCATCTAGTTCTTGCATCATCCATACCAGGTTAAAGTGAGAAGGAGTGAACCTGTATGTGTGTACATAAATTGTTAGGAATATATTTTAAACTCTGACATAACTGATCTGGAGGTAGTTCTTTTTCTCTATCTTAATAATCTGCCTAAATAATCTACTGTGAATGGATAATTAGGACTTGACTAACACTGGTTAGTATGATTTTGTTTTGGAGATGAACTATAATCTGACCGTGTATCTCAGGCTCACTTACAACCTTCCTGCATCAAAAGTCTTCCAGATACTAGAATTACAGCAATTAGTATCTGGCAAGTAATTATGATTTTATCTTAAGTGGTAAATCTCATTAACTGGGTAAAAAAGTTGCAAACTGGATAAAATTCAATTTTAGTTCTCTTTACTCGAGGAAAAAAGAAATAGTTGGTTTTTATTTAATTGCATTTATTAAAAGCAAACAAACGATACCAACAAACCCACTGCATCTACTTCCTTTCAACAGCAGAGGGAAGCTGGGCAAGAAAAATTCTACAACTGTGCTTATCAATAAGCATGTAGACACACAGCAGTAGTGCCCAGGGAAGCCTGTGAAAAGCCGGGTTGACTGCATATGTAACATTAACTTTGGTGGGTTTGGTCATTTGAATGAGGAGAATGAGACCTGCCCCATAGGCTCACACTGGAATGTTTGCTCCCTAACTGGTGGAACAGTTTGAAAAGACCAGGGGGTGTGACGCTGCTATGCTTTTCCAAGGTCTCAAATGCCCATGCCTTCCTGGGTTAGCTTCCTTTGCTTCCAGCTTGTGAGTCAAGACCTAACTCTCAGCTAATGTTCCACGGCCATGTTTTTCTGCTAACTGAAATGCTTCCCCCTCAAAGTCAAACCTTCTCAAACTATGAGCCCAAAATTAAATTCTTTGTTTTATAAGTCACCTCAATCATGATGTTTCTGTCAAAGCAATAGAAAAAAGTAAGACAGTAGGAAACAATTTTGGCAGAAAAAAATATTTTGGCTAAATATCTCTTTGCTTAATGGGAACTCTTTCTTTTATATATAGTACAAGTTGTAGGTAAGGGGCATATAGACTGATTCCACATCCTCAAATAGAAATGTTCAACCTTTGGGCTGCGGGAATCCATGGCTGCGTTCATGGATGATGAGATCACTTTACATACTGCAATGCCAAAAGGATGAACGTTCCTGCCATCCTCCCTATTCCCTGAATTATATGCCGCTTATCCTAATTTACAGTTCTATTAATTTCCAGCTGACACCCCCCCACACACACACACACATGTTCTCAGACTTTTCCCCTGCCTTCTGAAGTTATCTAAGAGACTGCTCCCAATTACTGGTAGAAAGACAGCCAGATGACAAGACAAGCAAGCCATCGTGTTGGAATATGAAAAAGCCACACTGGTTTTCAGCTCAGTCCTCAAGCCACTCTAGTCACTCTACTGACAACATACATAGCCTCAGCAGCCTCTGACCTGATGGACACAGTCCAATGTCACACCTACACTCCTCTGCAGTCAAACACCCTGGTCCCCACAGTTCTGGGACCATTCAGAAGCTTCTGCAAATGTTCAGTAATTTATGAATAATTTATATTGGTAATGATTTATATTATTTATATTTATATTAATATCTATTTCAACACCATGCTACGGTATCTAGATGCATAAGGCACTGTAATATGTGTCTGCTTTTATCCATGAATTATTTATGAGGCAACTGCATCTCCCCAAATACAGGGACAGTACTTGCAGTGCTTTGAGTGGCATGTCATCTTCAGAAGCTTGCTAAACAGAGTCAGGACTGTGTTTCTTGTGGATTCTGTGTGACATCCGCTCCCGGTGCCCTTGTTAAACAGATGCAACAGCAGCCAAGATGGTCAGTCATGCTGCTACCTGCTGCAGCAGAGCAGCAGCTTTACAATGGAAGGGATATGCAAAGAAGTGCTTGGAAATACACACTATGGCCACGCTTACTCTCCTTGCCTTCCCTTTGTCCTCACTTGTAAAGAGAGCTCCAGAGACGAGGAAGATTCTCACCTGCTAACTCCCCATCCATAACTGTGGCCAGACAGTAAAATCTCCAGTCTGTTTTAAGAAAGATCATAAATCCTAACAAACATGTTATAACCGTATTTTCTCTCTAATTCTTTTTCCTTTTGGTGGTCCGGCAAGTTGCTGAGCAATGCAATTTTACCAAGACTGTATTTCCTGCCTTAATGGACTAACTGCCATTCTGCAGAGCATAGTATCAAGTGAGATGAGCATTGTACCGTGTCTTGGTTAGGACACTTGGAGGAGCTTTTCTCCAGCATGATACTCCTGTCCTGCTTTTCTTTGTAAAGATAGTTCTAACTCTTTTTTCCCTGTCTTCGGAGCAACAGCTATGTGAGCATAAAGGAAGCTGTGCATGTCCTTGCTTCCATATACACTGGCTTTATAATAAACTATTTTACCTTTGGGAGCACTCAGCTTGTCAACCACCTTGACACTTACCGATGGCCTTTGTGTAATGCCTGGCACCAAGTAAAAGTTCTGGAGCCCGATACCAAAATGTCACAACCACTGGATCCAAATCTGCAAGTGGCTTTAGAGGAGAATTGAATAATCTGGCAAAACCCATGTCAGCTGAAAAATAAAGTAAACATGTAAAACTCAGTGTGACATGCCATCAGAGCCATGCAGGGGTGGTAACTGCCAATAACCTTTCAAAGACAGATACTTGCTCTAAAAACTGCACTGTTCATCTTTCCTGAAATACAGTCCTCTATGCGATCTGCTTACTAACAAGAAAACTAAAGCTTAAAAATGTGTTGATTTCCTGAGAGCAAAAGCATTAAGTTCAGAGTCAAAGGTGGGATCTGAGCCTAAACTTGAGCCTCCTGGCTTTCAGGAACAATTAAACATTCCAAAAGTCTCCTTGTTTAGACGCTGTACACCTTCCCACTGAAAGACTGACTATACACACCACTTGGTTCAGTCTGTGCTGAAATCAGGTTCTGCAAACTCAGGAGGATGAATTACATGTGTCTCTTCCCAACTCTGTGTTCAGTAACAGCAGACTGGACAGATGGAGTTGGCTATGGGAGAGCAATTAGAGCATGCAAAACAGAAAATACCATATCGGGACCTTTCTCCTACAAAGTTGATTGTAATAGCACATCATACACAATCCCAAGAACACACATAAAACATATAATGGATAATTGCTATAAAAGATATACAGAGAACTGCTATAGTAATTCACTTAACAAAGATGTAAGCAAACTAAGTATTTGATATACTTGCCACTATAAATTATATAGATCTTTTTTATGGTTTCATAAATAAGATGTACCTTACTTACACCTATAAGACACTTTACAAATAGCATTTACATTTACACAAACTATACAACCTCATTTCACCTTCGTAAGAATACTAGTTTAACACTTTGCTTCTTGCTTCTGAGATGAAAAATCTAAAGCCAAAAACAATTATATTATTTTTCTATGCTCATAGATATAGTAAGTCATCAGTACTCAATATTCTTGGGTGTGCATGTATACATGCAGGAGGTTGGGCAGAGGCTGGTTTTAGGTGTCTTTCTCTATTACTCTTATGTTATCTAGCCATTCCTTAGAAATTGAAACAATCTATTCCAGTGGGAAGTTCCTTGCTGGGATAGAGTTTTTGAAACCAGAAGTTGTTTTCCTTCTGGTTTCAAACTAGCTTCAGGAAATTCCTGAAACTGACCAGATTCACTATGACCCACCTCCCCATGAATACTATGCTGAGAGTCATGCCAGGTAAAGCAAAAGACAGACAATCCCAGTTGTCTGGAAGAGGTTTTGACCACTGAGTCCTTTGGAAAGGACACTCTCCCACCTGTTGAGATACCTGCAGGCTGTGCAGTGTGCTCCAAGTTCCCAGCTTTTGCAAGCTGTCACTAGTGATGGGGTGGGTTTTCATGATGC
The DNA here is from genome assembly GCA_033318265.1 of Phyllotis vaccarum. Lineage (NCBI taxonomy): Eukaryota > Metazoa > Chordata > Mammalia > Rodentia > Cricetidae > Phyllotis > Phyllotis vaccarum. The sequence continues at coordinate 137,862,578 of JARWLC010000006.1, read as the reverse complement.
ACCTGTCATTCAGTCATTTCTGCTCCTAATGTAAGTTACCCTTCACCCATCACAAAGTTGGTCTCTGGTGGTACCCTATTTTGCTCTGTCACAAGCCCCATCTCTGGGATGAGTAGACAAGTGTGTAGCATTTTCCCAGGAAAAGTTCAGTGACACAATACCCACTACCTTATTTTTTGAGGCAGGATCTCTCCCTGAGCTCAACACACACTCACTAATCTGGCTGGCCAGCAAGCTCCAGAATCCTCCTGTCTCCAACACTCCCTCTACGGTAATAGACTAGCTTTTAATGTGGGTCCTAGAATCTGAACTCAGCTCTTTCATACTCAGGTGTTAGGTTCTTCAACTAAGGCACCACTCAGCCCTTTCGTAGCTGTCGTCTTAAGCACTGACTGACACCCAATAAGTTATACACAAAGTAATTACAAACTACAGAGGCAGAGTCACAAGAATGATACATCTCTCTAATTTATGATATGCAATATCTTAAATACAGTATATTTTAAATGTGAAAGGGACCCAAATGTACTATAAAGAATACAGGTGACTATAATGAATCATTTAGTCAGAAATTAAGTACGCTATAATATGCATTAAATTATAATTGATTATGTTATTTCTTTAGAGTTTGAAATAATGTATAATGCTTCATGAAACTGCTCTGGAGTATTAAAACCCCTAAAAAAGAATTCTTTAAAAAAAATAAAGTTAACTAAGGAAACCTGTGCTGATGTCTACCTTTTCTAAAGCTAAAGTTTTGAGTGTAAACAAAACCAAGCAATGCTTTCCCCAGTGTTACACCTATTTTTTCACAAGATACAACACTGTGAGGACTATCCTCCCTGGGAGACAGCCACTGATTTGCTGTTGTCGGTAAGTATCATGGTATGTAAGATAGGACGCTGTTTGCCCACTGAAAAGCCTTTTATATTAGAGGCAAAAGCTAATGTTTCTCTTTTTATTCTCTACCTCTCAACTAAATTTTTAAAAATAAATTAAGTAATTTTATTTTTGGAGATGGCTTCATCATGTAACTCTGGCTGGTCTGGAACTCAATTTGCCTCCCAAGTGCTGGGACTAAAGACACGTGCCATTATGCCTGGCTCTATCTCTTGATTCTGTTTCATGCACTGACAAATGAAGCCAGGACCAGAAAAAATAAATATAATTCCATTCTACTGAATGAAGTTTACAGGAGCTTATAAAAATAATTACTAATTTAGATAAAGCAACTAACCTAAACATTGTTTTGACTGTTTTCTAAAATAAAATGTGTGTAGAACTGTTCAATTAAATGGATAGGTAAGCTGGGTGGTGATGGTGCAGAGGCAGATGGATCTCTGAGTGAGGTCAGTCTGGACCACAGAGCAAGTTCTAGGACAGCCAGAACTACACAGTGAACTCTGTGTGGGTGCTAACTAGGGAGTATCTAACAACAGACAAGGAGAAACACCACAATCTAACACACAAGTGTGCATGACAGAAGCCTACAGATACAAAGAGGTAACAGGAATCAGTTCTGTCCAGTTTCTGACACACGCTAAGTCCCACAGTGGGAGGGTCTCTATCTCTTTCAAGGGATCATCTGGAAAGATGCTTTTAAACATAGTGGAAATACACTAAATTGAAAACAGAACCTCAACTGGATTTTGGAGATTAAGTCTTTTAAGATAGAGAGAGAAGAGGGAGGGGGTAAGGACTGCTAAATATTTTTTGTTTCTTGAGACAGGTTCTTACTTAGCCCAGGCTGGCCTGAAACACTCTATGTAGCCCAAGACAACCCTCTCACCTCAACTTCTAAAGTTCAAGGATTAAAGGCATACATCAAATGGGGGGGGGGATTTGAGGTTGCTGGGGAGGAAAGATCACAATGTACCTTTTGTTCCATTCAACTGTGCTGTTCTTTGGAGCCCAAAGAGAGCCTTAAACACAGGCATCTGTGTATTTTTATTTTTTACTACTGGGATGAACCCAGGGTCTCATACATGCTACGCAAGTACCCTACCATGAGGGCCCTTAGCCCCCACTTTACTCTTTAAACAGTAATTCTGGGGCTGTGGAAGTATCATGGTGGTGGATAATCATATACACAGAAACATGGCATTAAAACAAAGTTTATAAGAACTTAATCAATTATAATCATCTTACTGTTATTTATTGCTTGATTTTTAATTTATCCCTTATCTTTAACACAACTATAATCTTAGTATTCTTAACAGTAACGTAACTGGCCTGAGCAGAAAACAGAATTTTATGTTGACAACACTTGGATAATTAAAGTAAATAAAGTGAATGACAGAAAACAATAAGGGGAAGAAACATCTAAGATGATGATGAATTTGCTTGGGGACAACAGAGCTCAGGCTGCCAAGAGGGGCAAACAACAACAGTAAAGGCTTCTGCTAGAGAGGACAACCATCCGAACTGTACAATCATCTTCCCAACATCTAAATGTTGAGATCATAGACTGCCAAGTCTGTGAAGGAATCACTACAGCAGGGAGGGGGCGGGGGGTTCCAAGCCAGTGTTGAAGGTGCTGAAACAGCTAACTGAGAGCAGTAGAGGACAGGCCAGGCAGCCTCGGGCCAGACTGCTCAGGAGACATGGTGCAGTGTGTGAGAGTGACTGACACAGGCCTCGGGATCTGCTAGGACAGAGGTCATAGGCACAGGCCTTTCAGAGACAGCTTTGACAGAAAAATGGATGCCCAGGTGAGAGTCTCTAACAAAGTGTGTAAATGAAACTGAAATGAGCATTAAGGCTACCCCAGGAGTAGAGGAACAATGGGCACGACCAACACAGACACATGCTAAAGAAGACAGTATGGAGGTATGAACTGAAGTGCTGCAGAAAATGCTACACTAGACACCCCAAGGCAACTCACTGGTGTACCCTTTGTGACTAGATAGAGTTAGAATGCTGCAGATCCAGAGCCCAATTGTTTCGAGCTACCTTAAGTCCTCTTAATAGCCGGCCATTGTCTGTGTCTGACCCGACATCCTTCCAAACATCATGAAAAACCTTTAGGATGCACTCATTAATTGCCTGCTTCTACCAAGCCAGAGCAGACTGTAGCCAGGTACCATCTAAAACCCACAGCAGAGTTTATCTACTTTTTTGTGACCCCACCTACTTGATGTTCCTACCAATGTATTCAGAAAACGCCTTGACTTATGATTTGTTCTGGGTCTATAAAAGTTAATGCAACTACCTCCATGTAGAAATGTTATTCAAAGCAACTTAAATGTGTGCTGCTTGGTCATGGTTTAAATAATATTTGGTCACTCGGTTTAAATAATATTTAATATTTAAATAATATTAGAATAAACTCCCTTATTCAATGAGAGGTGAGAGCTCTATTCTGTGTCAACAGTTCTAAACCATGAGACATCATGGAGGATCTACCATCATCAGAAGAATCACCTGGATTGGCATCAGTTAGCAAACAAGTCCCCTAGGTATCCAGCTAACCACGCTGCCTCCTTGGGTAAACGCTAATGAGTTCTTTCTGGGGACTGAGTCTCTCCTTCGGTGTAGCTGATGCCTGTTTGACAGACCTGTATTCTGAACAGACTATTAGCAGATGCCCTTGTGTTTTATATTAAACACCCATCAGAGCATTTGCTTGTACTTCATGTTTTCCGAGGACGTGTTCACTAGCATCTCCAGAACCCCAGTGTGTGGTTTCCATGTCCACTTCAGCTTATCAGAACTTCATTCCTTCAGTTTAGAAATTCTACAAATTCATGATCATAAAGATCACAAACATGACAAGCTCATCCCCTCTTCAGACAAGGCAGAGGCGTCAGGATCAAGATGAGCACCAATGTCACAGAGAATGAGACAACATACCCCATTCCTGAGGGAACTCTATTAGCTCCACTATGAAGACACCCATGTCCCGAGTCCCCTCACATTCTTGTAAATGTTTAGAATACACCCTAGACACAATAGGAAGAACTTACCTTGGTGTGAGACCCAAGGGAGTTTTCTCACAAGTGGAACATAAATTTGATCCAAAAGACAAATCCCTCTAGCTAGCATACAAGATACAGTTTCCAGGGAAAGAGGTACCTGAGCCCAAACATAGGAAAGCAAAAATCCAAAGGAGGGAGAGTCTGGAGACCAACCGGAATCCACCTGGCTCTGTTTAATAATTAGAGCACTTCAACTTGCAATGACTTGGAAAAATAGGGAAACCTGTCAAAGTGTCACTCACTTTATCCCTTTACCCTGCACATGCAATGGGCAGCATTCAATAGCCTTAAGTTGGTTTTTATTTTGTTTCTCCAAACTAGACGTTGTGCACAATAAAACAAAATATACTAAATGGGAAGGCTACTTCAATTTGAGTTTAAAAGCACATAAGAAATGATAAAATTGCAAATTTACAAAATAAAGCCAAAGACTTTTTGGAAACTACAAACAAAAAAGGTGTTAAAAGCCAGGCAGTAGTGGTGCAGTGCCTTTAAGCCAGGCAGGTGGCTCTCGGGCCAGCCTGGTCTACAGGTGACTTCCAGGACACTCAGGGCTATACAGAAAAAATCCTGTCTCAAAAAAACAAGATTAAAAAAAGAAAGAAAGATGTTAAGCATCAGGAGATGAATAAAGAACCCACCTTGCCTACTGAGTCCTCATGACCTGTCCCTTCTAATCTCTAGAAGTTCTTAAGCGAGACAAAGCTCTGTGTTAAACTCCCAGCCCGCTATGGCCTCTCCTCATAGCCTAGAGGGACAGAGACCCCCAGACTGTCTATACAGTTCCCAGGAAAAACCTTTAGCTTCTGAGGCCCCTTTGGAATTTGCTAAAGAACTTCAGATCATTTTACTGGCCTGTAATTTAGTTACTGTTTATTAATTCAACTTTCCATGTGTGAGGGTCTCTCCACTGCTTAGGGGGAAGAACTATTACCTCAGGCCCACAACAGGCAGGTGTCCAGGCCTCTCCTGCCCTGTCTTACATGGGACAAACTCAATCTGCCTGATATGGACAGTCACTGAGTGGCAAACCCATGGCACCCTATAAAAATGGGCAAAGGATTGTACGAGCCATATCTAACAATGAGACACTATGCACTACTATGAGATTTAGACTCTGAAAATCTAAAACTGTTTACGAGTTCTCCCACGGAGAACACCTAGAGAAAAACTAAACGACAGGAGCTGAAATCAGCTGACTGTCGCCTGTGTGATCGTCAGACTCCTTCACCTGGGTAGGAAGGACCCTGTCTGCTACTGCTGAGCACCTCATCTTGGGCCAACTTCTGACACAACTACAGACTCACCTTCCACTACACCAACAACTGAGTACCCAAGCAGCTGGCTCAAACCACTTGGCCAACATTCTTAACACTCACTCTTTTGTTTACAGTTTAAAAACTGTCTAAGAGATACTACACCCCTAACTGACAAATGGATAAACTACAGAGGAGGCAACATCATTATGTCCTTCTATTAATCATGCATTTGCGTGTTTGCCTTGATGTTTTAATGCCTTAAAAGTCTTGATGTTTTAAATGATTCAAATATTTTCACAGAAAAATCTTATTATTCAGTGTAACTTTAAAAAAAAAATCTAACCTTCACATTGACAGAGACCTATTTTAAATTTCCCATAAGGAACTCCACTTCAGGGATACCTCAAATTTAAATCTAAGCTAGAGCCCAAACCAATATATTCTTGTAATAAGAAAAAGAAGTATTAACTGAGTTCAATTATTTGGATTACTATGCTATTATTCCTAATAAAACTGTTGCGATACAATAAATTCAATACTCTCTAGGCAGTCCTATGACATACAACAACTCACAATACTGATACCCATTGTCTTGGAGATGATTCAATACATTTAAACCTCTAATGAAGGCACCAGCCTGTAAGGGTAACAACATCTGTGGTGTTGGCATCAAACTTGCACAAATACTGGCATCAAAGGGTACTTTTCTGAAAGTACAGGCACTAAGCTAGAAGGTTTAAACAAATCTACTAAAAAGAATTTTTAAAAAACATGTACCTTTAAAAGTATTCATATTTAAACAAAATTATTCAAAAGAAGAAACTTATCTAAGAGACTGTATCTTAAAACCTCTGTTTCCTGATTAAATGAATCTTTACAGCATTCCATAGTACAAGCCAAGATTTTAAGAACATGTGTCCCCTGACCTTCAGAGAAGGTTGCAGAGAAGGGGGTGGGATGTGGGAGCTGGAGGATGGGAAAGTGTATAAACTGCCGCCTCCTGGACCCAACATGGCCACTGGGCTCACAATGCACAGTCCTACTTGCTCACAAGGCCCCATCTCTGGCTAAGAAGCTACTGGAAGCTGATGGCTTCCCAGGACTGTAGTGTAATTTTATCTTTGAAGGCATGGCCACGGCCAGGTTGTTTGTAAACTTAGTCAGCACTAAATGACCTCTCAGCGTTGATGGTCTTAAAAAGGACATGAGGGCGGAGGGGTAGGCTGCAGCAATATCTAGGCAGAGTGCAAGTTGGGGTGAAAACGCTTAAAATACATTTTATAAATATATAAAATTGTCAATAACTAAATAAAAATATTCTTAAAAGTTACCAAATAATATTTCTATTCTGACAATAGTAAACCAGTGGACTAAGTTACATAGTATCTTAGTGGCATTCAAGTTTCCTTTCTAACTGTAAAATAAGAAGTAAGATTTTATTGTGCCCACAAATGCTGATCTCTCATGGGTTTGGGTCCCGCTTCTGCCCTAACATTAGTAACGCCTGGTACATATAGAAAGGATAATGTTGTTGGGAAGGAATTTTAAAATTATTATTATCTGATCTCTTTTGTACTGTAACTATCACCCATTTACTTTCCCAGACTTTCCAGTATAATACCAAAATAATAGTACAAATAAAATGTATCGCAAATAACACCTGAAATGACATGGACACTAAAGACCAATCCTAAAACAAAAACTGGCCAGAACACATTAGGTTACAGCTACAAAAACCAAACTGCCCCCCCAAACCCTAAAATTAAAATATTAATACACTGTTCTATATATCCCAAACATAAACAAAATATTTTATAGACTATAAATGATTATAGACACAGGGGAAACACAGTTTAAAGATCTTTTTTGAGTAGAGGATTTGGTTAAAAATGCCTACTACTGTCATTTGCTACATTTAGTTCTTTAAACCATACTGTGCTCTTTATTATTTTAATTTTACATACAATGTTTATATTATTCCTGATAGTTAACAATATTATATGACTGGGGTTCCTTTCTAAGTGATTCTAACAATTTCCCTCTCCTACTCAGCTACACCTTTATTAGATGCTAAAAATGAGCCCTCTTAGCAGCATGAGACAAAACCTCCAGCCTGTAAATGCACAAAATGTGGTGCAGGCCAAGAAGAGAGGCTGTGAGTAGAAGTTCAACCAGGCTAATTTTAGGACTTTGTGCTTGTGGAAATCTGAGAATTTGAAGGTCCAGAGCCAAGTGATCTTGAGATATTGTTATTCTTTATTTCTGTCTCTTCAACCATCATATAAAACCTCTAGAACATATTAACAGATGTCTAGCTTCCATCAACCTAAAGCTAATGTGATCAGTGAATAATTGTACATGATATCATCACAGACCTCCCACCCAGCTTTGTGATCAACTGTCTGTCTACTTGTATTTCTGCCCATTATTCGGGGGATGCCTTGATACATGGCTTTCTTTTGTTCTGTGACTACAAAAGTTTGTAACAGCTCCCACAATGGAACTAGCTATTATTGGGGTAACCTCAATCCATACTCGGAGGTCACAGTCACTGTGCTTGCCTCAGAATGAATTCTCTCTTCATCTGGGGACAAGAGTTCTGTTTTGCATTGGCAGAATTAAGATTCTGTTTAAAATGGAGGGAAGGCTGTCAGTGTTTAAGGGACCAAGAGAAGCTTGAGAAGACACAGGGAAGTTTTTTAAAAGATACAGAGGAGAAGCAGTGAGGGATCACTAGGCTGTAAGAAAAGTCTCAGGACAAGGTACAGTCTTCACATCCAGTTTCCTTCACTGTATCTATCTATACCTTTGTTAGGCAGCTGAGTGGCTGACCCACGCTGCATAATAAAATGTTTACAGGACTTTTATCTCCTTTTCACTTCTGTAAAGATATAGCTTCAACAAATGCCTGTAAGAAAACATCTGAGTGTTAAAATAAAAATAAAAACAAATAATAGAGAAGAACCAGGAAGGGGAAAGGCACCTATTGAGTGTTAAAGGGCAATACAGTTTCCAATGAAGGTCAATTCCAGGCACAGAGGGCCAAGGTACTTTAGTAGTTTAGAGCAGCTTCTTCCAGAACAGTAGGGCAGGCTGAAGCAGTCAGATTCTATCCCCTCCAGCATCAACTTTCCAATAGCAAACAAAGTTTCACAACAACTCTCCCAGCCTGGGTTAACTAACACAAACAAGTGTGAGGTTCTATAAGCATTTGTTTGAGGAGGTAGTGCTGGCCAGAGACTCAGAGGCATGGGAAGCACCTGGAAGAGTACTGTGCATTCAGTAGGGTTAGGGCAATATATGTGGAACAGAAAACTGGTGATGCTGAGGAAAAGAACACCGTGTATTATGCTGGAGAATGTCATGACACACCTGGCCTTCGGTATGGGAGCAGATGTTTATGGGGCTTGTTAAGTTATGTCTCAATTTAGAATGACAGGATACTGTTTTGCAGAAAGAGCTGTGGACAAACTGGTGGATTTAGAGACTCCCTACATTTTCTAACATCTTTTATATAAACACTCCCAGAAAGTAATTTTAAAATCAACCATTTAAGAAGAGTACTAGGGGGAGCATCCTCATAGTCGCCCCAGCCAGTTACCTACCTATTTTGACTCTCCCCCTCTCAGGGCCTTCTCCCATTACTAGGATATTTGCTGGTTTCTAGAAATAAAAACAGAGCATTCAAATTACCACATTTATTCTTTTGACATGCTCCAAAATAGAAACTTTCTCATATGAAAATATAACTTATTTTCATTCAGTCTAAACTAATCAAAGATTAAGTACCTTTTACAGTTAGAGCATTTAAGTTAGCACTACATTCATATAAATATCTCTGCCAGGGAAACATACCCATTTCAAAATTGTGTCATATAATTATTACAAAGTAATTAAAGTTATCATTTCTATTTGTCCCAAAATTTAAAAACCTTCACAAATTAAATACATTTATTTTAAATGTAAAATTTCAAAATACAGTATCACAACTCTTTAAAATAAATCAAGTGAGTATTCCTTGCTAAGTATTTTTGGACTACCATAGGACAGTATCACTCACATACAGACAGGCTTCATTAAGATTCACATCAACTATAATAAAAGCAAAAGTAAGAAACTCCAAATACAATTTTAAAATGTAAGACAATAAAAACCAAAGCCAACCCAGGCAATGGTGATGAAAACCTTTAATCTCAGTACTCAGGAGGCAGAGGCAGGCAAATCTTTGAGTTCCAGACCAACTTGGTCTACACAGTGAGTTCTAGGACAGCCAAGACTGATGTGGGAATGTCTTTCTTATATGTTGTGCATATCAGTCTTTAAATAAAGGACTGTTTTGGCCATAGCAGGCAATGTAGAAGAAGTAGGTGGGGAATCAGAATAGTTAGGAGAAGGGGGGCAGAGGCAGAGACAGATCAAGCCAGCCACCAAAGAAGAAGCAAGTAAGGAACACAGATGAGCCACGGTCCATGTGGCAGACAGATTAATGAAAATGGGTTGAGTTAAGATAGAGAACTAGTTAGCAATGTGCCTGAGTCATAGGCTAAACAGCATGAAGTTAATATAAGCGTCTGAGTCATTTTGGGGGGGCCTAAGCAATGGTGGACTGCTAAGTGATCTGGGACTGCAGGTCTATGGGTCTGGGACCCCTGGTTGGATGAGCCTGAAACCTCATTGTAACACTGGACTGCACAGTAAGAGCCTGTCTTTAAAAAAACAAAAACAACAACAAAAACCCCAAAAATCCCAAAAGCCCAAAGCCAATACAGAGCTCTACATAGAAGCCACAGACGTTCAAGCCACTCACATGGTCCTCACCTGCAAAATGTGGAGAAACAAGTGTGTGTGGGGGGGGGGGCGTGAAATGTATATGCTTACAATGTATGGTACTCATTTATTTACTCAATGGATAGACACATGGGGTTTCTTTTGAGACAATCTCTCATGCTGTCTCCAAGATCCTTCCCATGTTGCTGAGTTTTAAGAAAGCCCATCAGGAATGACTAGCAAGGTGATTAAGGGCAAGGCAGGGTGAGGGCAGAGACCAAGCCAGATCCTCAACAACTAACAGGAGTTGAATAGGAAAGAATAGGGAGGAGGAGAAGGGATATGAAGCTTATACCTGGGAGACAGGAAGAGCTCTGACTGACAGGAGGGAGAAGGCTTCTGTCTGAAGTCTCAAATACCAGTCAAGTGTCCTGACCCTTACAACCCTCAAGGCAGGCAGTGAGGCCACAGAAGCAAGCAGACTGGAACTGGTGTGAAGAGAAGAGGCTTGGGGGAGGGGTATTTTGGAGAAAAAAGTTGAAAGGATTTTGTGACTGGAAACAAAAGGAAAAATTTAACAAAAATATCACAGCAGATCAAGCAAGATCTTGGCTTCACATGACAAGAACGAGTGTGCCTTTTGTGGACCTTGAAAACTATGAGAGGAACCTCCTTGGGACAGTGGTAACAGGGCAGGAGACAACATGAGATGCTCAAGCCAAAAGAGCTAGAGGATGATTTTAACTAAAGGTCATTGCAGACGGGCCTGGGAAGTAAAATAAGGGCACCGGGGCAGAATGGGTGAAACGGTGGCGGGCGGAAACCAAACCTTAGAAGCTCAAGTTTGGAGACTCTCGGTAGGCATCAAGCCCATTGCAAACTATTGTACTGCAGACATTCAAGAAGTAAAAGGAAATGCATGACCTGGATTTCAAGGATTTTTTGTGTACATACAAACAAACAATTTTAAGATCAATTATGAAAATATAAGTCAAAATTAAAACATATTTGAAAATTTTAAAATATTTCTAATGCAATCAGGAGAAGAGAAACTACAAAATGAAAACTACTCAGGACTAAAGTATATAAAATGTGGAAGGCAGCTAATAAAGCACTTATAAGCACTTATAAGCTTTGAGAATTATGTTAGGAAAAAAAGCCTAGACATAGGAAACTGTGCCTGAGATGTTTAAGAAAACTAGCAGCTCAACAGAATAAACAAGCAAGAGAAAAAACAAAGCAAACACTGTAGTAATTAAAAGATCCAGCAGAAATGCGAATAGAAGGGAACTGTAAACCTTTGAGATAAATGGAGTACAAACAACCGAACACCACCGGAGGCAAAGATAAGAGACCCGGCTGAAAGAGAAACAAAGAATCCCTCATAACTGTACACTTCTGTGCTATGGATACAAGGTAGACAAGGTCAGGAAATGGGCTGGATGGAGTGCTGCATGCCTCTAACTCCAGCCTCAGGAGACAGAGCAGCACACTTGAGTGCAGTTAGGCTACATAGTGACAGTTTGTGCATGAGAGAAAGGCAAGGAGAAGGGGAAATGGAGAGGCTGGCTGGTAGGACTGGGCAAGCTGGTACACATCGCTCAATTTCCACACCAGCGACACAGCAACTCTCTCAAAATGACAGCAACAGCCAACAAGGACAGAGTAAGCAGCTCAGCAGCGGAGGACTTATTTAGCATGTTCAAGGACTTAGGGTTAATCACAATTACATAATAAGAACCGAGATCCAATAGCCAGGGTATCTGTGACAGACCTGTGTTGGAGGGCGGAGGAACAGGTATAGAATCTGGTCTCAAAGCAAACAATCAAGACTTGTCTCAGACCTACAGCAGAGAGGCTCAGAGTGAGGACCTATGGGGGCCAGGACACTGAGAGGTCAGTGGAGAAAGACTGGAAAGATGATGCAGGGACAGTAACAGGTTACCCAAAGATAGAACAGAGTAAGATGAACCCTCATCTCATAACATATACATCAATTTCAACTGGAATAAAAATATAAATGAAAAACCAAAAGTTTAAATAAAAATCTATTTTTAAGATAGGAACTCACTACAGCGCCCACTTGGCCTGCAACTCCTGTAACTCAAGCTGTTTTCAAATTTAGGATCCTCCTGCCTCAAGCTCCTGAGCACTGGGATTAGAGGGGCATACCATCACAATTGCTAAGACTATCTGATCCTGGCAGACTGCTGCTGCTTTTTTCCTACCTCAAAGATTTACTTCACTTTAACCATGTATGTGTGGGTATTTCTGTGCACATGTTACAGAAGCAATAAGGTATCAGATCCACCTAAGCACAATGAAGTTCTAGGAGACTGTGAGTCACCCAAGGTAGGTGGTGGGAACCAAACTCCAGGTCCTCCACAAGAATAGGAATGGCTAACCACTGAGCATCTCGCCATCCCCAAATTCCTTTACAAAGACATTAAAATGTTTGACCATAGAAGACAGATAAATTTTGCTACCTTAGAATAATCTCCAATCATCAAAACATAAAGATAAAATCCACAGCACAAACAGAAGCAATATTTACAAAATCAAAGAAAGATCTTCTACAAGTCAAAATAAAAGACCAACTGTATACAAAATTAGGAAAAAATACCCAGAAATCTAACTATAGCAATGATTTTTTAATCAAAAACCTTATGGGAAGCGTTCGACTTAGGCCAATGATGACAAATGCCAAACAGAGATGGCATCTCCCTACCAGACTGCTTACATCCAGACCTGACAGAGGGCAGCAGACCTAACTCCCAACACTTCTGCTGTAACCTCAACTTGTCCAGAAAAGTCTGATATAATCTTGCCAAAGTGAGTAACTGCTGTGGGACTACACTCTGGTACATTGTAAATATTTGTCAGTCCTAGTGCTTTAATAAAATGAGAGGTGGAGCAACCAGACTAGGAGAATTCTGGGAAGCAGAAGAGCAGAGCAAAAGACAGTGAGATGCAGAGAGCACACTGAGTGCTGCACTGAGCAAAGGTACCAAGCCATGTGGCTAAACATAAATAGAAATGTGGGTTAACTTAAAGAGTTAGTAAGTAATGGCCTGAGCCGCAGGCCACACAGCTTATAATTAATATAGGTCTCTGAGACTGACTGGCTGCGGGACTGGCCGGGTGGGACACAGACATTTATGACTACAAATAACCGAATCACTTTGAATTAGTAACTTCACTTTTACTATGATACTAGAGAATGTCTGTAATAACACAATTCGTAATTTTAAGAAAATTACTGAAATACAAATAGATACAAATGCATAGCTAATCTTGGAAGTATTATACTGCATGAAAAAAGAAAGTCTGAAAAGATATCTATAGCAGAACACTATTTCCATATAGCTTAAACCCAAGCAGAGCTAAATATACTATTTAGGGATGCACACAGTGAGATAGACCTGTTTTTAAACTGAAGAAAATAGAAGTTTCAAGATCTAGGACATCTGTTACCTCTTAGGAGGAGGGAACTTGATAGGGGAAGCAAGTGGGCTGCTGGTAATGCCTGCTTGTCAAGTGACAGGTTCTGACCTTGTGGCATTTTTATGTTTTTAGCATATATAAATTCTGCAAATATTTTTGAGTGTGCATAGTAAGATGATGGGAGCAACCAAAAATAAGAAAGGAATGGGATTGGAAGGGACCATCCTCATGTATTGCTAACATCATTTTAAACTCTGCAGAGAAAGCCTCTTTGAGAAGGTCAGACTCGGATAGGATCTGGAGCAAGTGTGGTAGGGAGTGGCCACCTGAGTGTTTAGGGGGAAAGTCATCTCGGCAGAAAAAAGCACCATGAGCATACACGGCAAACATGTCAACTCCAGAATATAAAGAACCATGGTGGGTACAAAAGCAGAACACAATGGTGATGGTTATGAAAAGGAAACCAAGGGTTGTTACACTTTTAGCAAGAGCCCTTGAGTAACTGGAATAGGGTAGGTTCCCGAGTGTGGGTCTGGTAGATGTTCGGGTTGCCCCAGGAGGAACAGTGCACACAGTGTTTGAGAGAGAAGGAAGGACCAGGGAAAGGGGAGGCCTGGGACCAAGATGACTATCTAGACAGCTCAGTACCTGTAAATGGCTATCAGATGTAAACAACAGAATCTGAGGGGATGTGACCAAATGGATGATTAATAAAACAAGTTTGTTCAATACAGAAGCCAGATTTACTAATACTCAACTTTGTGTAAAGAAGACAGAGACAAATTCAGAACAAGACTCCGACGACCTTAAGAATGATCATTTCTGACAGGTCATGAGTTTTAAATTGTAAGACTACCATATTGTATAAGCCATTTTCCTATAGCATTTGTACAGTTTGAGCTTTAAAGCACTTTAAATTCGAAGATATTAACATAATGAGGTCTGTGACATGGGAACAACAAATAATTTCATAAAAGAAATAAAATGAGAGAACAGAAGACAGGTTTGTATTATTTGGCACTATTATAAGCGAGACTGCAGAGAGGGTGTCTGTGGAAGCTTAAGTGTGCGGGGTCCATGCTGCGACATGCAGGCAGGGACAGTAGCATATGGTCAAGAACTAGAAATTACCCAGTAATTTTTCAAAGTTCATCCTTAAAGTGAGGTGGTTACCTGTCCCCTTCATAACAAGTAAATACATGATATGATCACAAGATACCTATGCTTAAAAAATTACTATATAAACTATGTATCCACCATTAAAATGTTTAACTCTTCAGAGTATTTTCTAATACTTTTTTTCTTTAATACAAATAATCGAGGGTGTACATGGCTATGAAGTGAGTTTTAGAACAACTCTACCCAATTCTTAAGAAGACTAATTTCAATAATTAACATCAATGAAAGTATGTATCTGGGGGAATAAAGGAACTGTGTAGTTCAACACCCATACCCCTGCCCACATAAACCCAAACAGTCAAAAAAAAGCATATCAAAATTGTCCTGACCTACTTCCACCCCAATTAACACGGACCACGCTTCACCAAGACTCTTCTTATTTTGAACACAAAATGCCAGCTGTGAGAGAAAGTGATGCTGCTGGGTTTGCACACTTTAGTTGCCATAGAAACGGGAGAAATGGCAGAAGTCAGATGCCTCACATTTAAGTTATCAGCAATAAAATCAAACAGACAAAAATCAATGTTACAGGGTTTTAATTAAATTCTATTATAAAGGCAAGTCATGAAAATAATCAGTAGTAACAATTATACACAGGCTATTCCTTTGATATCCGTATTTCTGCAGAGTTTATCATTCTTTAGCCTCCATTTGGGATACTTTACATGTACTCCAAATCTGCTTTCCCTTTTATAGCATCACTTATTTCACAGGGTTAAATCTACTTCAGTTAATTGGTGGATCACAAATAGAACGACATAGAGACCCACAAGCACAAGAGACCCACTACATTTGCTTTGCATTCCTACCCCAGCATACTGGGCAATCTCCATCTGACTCTTAACAGCACCAACGACAGAAAAACACAAACACAGCTAACCAGTCTTATGGAGCAGGGGCAAGGCAGGCTGAGTTTAAGTTGTGATAGCTTCTCTAACAATGGGCAATGCTGGCCTGATATTAGTGGCTATAACCATGCATTCATTTAAATATAATATAGTGCAATTCCCTTCCCATCTGACAGAAATCCCAGGAGATTCATTTCTGTGCACTACAGAACAAATAACTACCAAGGAGGAAGCACAGTCTTTCTTCTCCTGAACACACACAGTAGTCATCAGCAGATATTAGCCTACCAAAATTATCTAGACCTTAAAACAACCTCACTAATTGGATAGTTGAGTATTTAAAAATATAGCAAGACATAGTGACTCATGCCTGTAGTCCCAGCATTTGGGAAGTAGAGGGAAGCCGATCAGGTTTCAAAGTCTTCCTTGGTTATTCAGCAAGTTCAAGATCAGCCTGGGAAAGGAAAGCTAGTCTCAAAAAAAAAAAAAAAAAAAAGAGTAGGGCATGGCACAGCATCCTTAAATATCAGCACTTGGCTACCTAAAAACATGAAAAACAGAGGGAACGGAGGAAGAGAGGTAGAAATGCAGAGAACAGTCAATGTGACTGAAGTTTCTGCACATTAAAGATGAGAGCCCTATCGCTCTCGTGTCTACTGGAATCTTGCAATATACTAATTGCATAGGGAACAACATACAATAAACTAATTGCCAATGGGTTATGGGGTTAGACATCAGTGGCTTTTGATGGATGACGTCTCAATTTGAAAAGAAGTGAATGAGTGGATACCATAAAATATACTAAGTTTATTTCTGAATATGCTTTAACATTTTGGATTTTGCTCCAGGGTTCCAAAAATCATATGTACACTAACAATTCCCAAATTGAGACGCTACATGACCATCTATCTTAGAAATGTCTTACTAATATCCCAAACTCCTCATCTCCCTACCAAGACTGAAGCCTGAGCTCAGTCCTGTCCTTTACGCCACTGATGAAGTCACTGCTCCTCAGCTCTATCTCAGGCCCCACACGCTCACTACAGCCTCTCTCTGGATTCTGGTCGGCTTGCCTTGGAACTTCACACTCTCTCACCAGCTGACTCGGTCTCTAAACCCTTAAACAGATTTTCTGTGAGCAGTCTCTCTTAAAAACCTAACCAGCTTAAGAAAACCTACATTTTAAACAGAATAATAGGGATGGATCCTCCAGGGCTGGCCCTCCTTGATTTCCTTCCTACCTTTTGTTCCAGTGATAGCAATCAGGTGATCCTCCCAAGCCATCACTTTTACCTTATCAGTATCTACTTACTTTTAGTGTTCTAAGACCCTCAGCCCTGGGTAGGTTCTAATTCTGTGTTCTCAGTATTTTATGCTAAGCTGGTCCTTGAATGATGCTCACATTCATGCCCCCTGCAAACTGTCTCTCTGCCTGTGAAAGCATGTGTGTGTAAACATGCTACTGAGTGAGAGAGCTGCTGCTCGTGGCTAGGTAAGTGTTCTACCTGAACCACACCTTAGCCTTGTAGCTCCTTGTAAAGCATTTCTGTTTATGACTACCTATATATGAATTTTCCCCACAATGGACACATTGCAGGAAGAGGTTGCATTTTATTAATTCTTATATTCTTAAGTGCTCAGTACAGTGTCTAATACATATTAGAAAATCAAAGTAACTTTGCAAAGCAAGATCCAAGTCTATAAACAAGTACTTCCTCCATAGAAACCCAATGACCACGCCCACCACACCCCCCAATCAAGGTTTTTTGTTTGTTTCTTTGGTTGATTGGTTTGGTTTTTGAAGACAGGGTTTCTCTGTGAAGCTCTGCCTGTCCTGAAACTCACTCTATAAACCAGGTTAGCCTCAAACTCAGAGATTTGCCTGCCTCTGCCTCACAAGTGCTGGGACTAAAGGTGTGTGCCACCACTGACTGGCTCCCCCATCCAGTTTTAAGTGACAGGTATATTCAGTAATTCCATTACTTTCATACTTTAGGTATATTGTAGACTAAAAAGCCATCTCTATTTAATAGAGAACCTAGCCACTCTTTAAAATATCATCTGTGATATAGTCTTCACAATAAAGTTTCATTTTTATAGCAAGATGTAAACTAATTGTAAATTAGAAGCAACCTGTAATACCAAGTACATGATTAGTTTCACTTTACTGTAAGCCAGGCTGGTGATATTTCTAATATAGCAGTTATGTTAATCCAACTTTGGTACTCACATTAAACAATGCCTGCCAACCCAGCAGTGCCAACAATTAACAACGCACTCCTTTGTCTGCCTTCAGAAATAGCTATAGGCCTCAACAGCAAGGATAAGGTTTTCTTCTTTTCCCTAACAACCTAACAAGAGCTAATAAAAACCAACCATTATGAAAAGCTCCATGCAAAACAAACACATGTAGCTTTCAGGGCTATTTACCTAACTCACTTCAAGGTCAAAGGAGAAAATAATCAAACTCTACTCCACACTGGTAGCAGCAGCAGGAATAACAGTGCACAGCGTCCAGATGCAGCATTGAGGAGTACAGCCCATAGAAGCAACAACCACAAGATAAGCACTAATTCAAATAAACTAAACTAATTTAACAGTCCCTGAACAGTCCAAAGGCTCCCGGTGGGGTTTTCAGTCTTAACTGCAGCCCTCAGAGTCCTTCGGTTTTGACTAATTTTTTTCATTGTCTTATTTTGTGTCCATGTACCACCTTGGAGAAGGCCCTTGCACCATCTTGGTTAGGGTTTCTATGGCCTTGATAAAGCACCATGGCTATGAAGGACGTAGGGAAGAAGGGCTCCTTTCAGCTTGTCCCAGGGCAGGAACTCAGCAGGAACCTGGAGCAGAGGCCATGGAAGAAGGTTCCCTTCAGCCTGCTTTCTGATGACACCCAGGATGGCCTGCCCAGAGGCAGTACAGTACCTGTGGGCCGGGTCCTCCCACATCACTGTTCAAGAAAACATCCAAGGGACTTGCCTGCAGCGCAGTCTTAGAGGCATCTTCTCCATGGAGGTTCCCCCTCTCAGAAGAGGGTTGTAGCTTGTGTCAAACTGACAAGAAACAAACAAACCACAGCCCCTCCCTCTCACGGCTGGCTGAGACTGGCTGAGGCTGCTGCTGTTTGCTTTGTCCTGGTCGTCATTGTTTCCAAATAGGGTTTCCTAGTGTAGCCCTGGCTGTCCTAGAACTGCTGTGTAGACCAGGCTGGACTCTAACTCAGAGCTCCCCATGCCTCTGCCTCCTGAGTGCTGGGCTGCCCAGCTCATTCTCACTCTTAATGGAGCCTCTCTTCAGGAAGCTGCTTCTTCCCTTTAGGACCCACCATGTTACAAGTCTGGATCCTCTGTATCCTTTACTTTTCTGTCTCTCATTCTCCTGCCTCAAGGCCCAATCAAGGTCATTAGGCCCTTTCCCATTAACAAACTTAATTCCCCAAGGGATTATGAATTCAGATCAGCTTCCTCTGGATGGGCCTCTGCAGCTCTTGGTTTTTATTTATCAGAATATGTTCTAGCTTTGTTTCTGCTGCTGTGATACACACTCTGACAGTACAGGAAGGGAAGAAGTCTGTTCACCTTCTACTCCGGGTTACAGCAGGCCATCCTAGGGAGGTCCATGCAGAAACTCCCACGCACAGGTAAGAGCAGAGAGAAAGGACACACGGTCAGGCCCTGGCCCCTCTGACACTGTGTAAGTTACACGGAAAACTAACCACCACAGAGCAGTTAAAACCTATTCAGACAAACACTACCTGCTGTAGTGACTCTCTTCAAGTACAAGTTTAGCTTAATGACTCTGAGAGAATAGAAAGTCATTTGACTAACACAGCATTCTTGCCCTACAGCACCTAATAATATCTCATTTAAGAGGGAAAATGGAAAATAAGATATCTAAAGCACTTACTAATTTTGGCATTAGTTATGTAAGTTTTTAACTTCATATTTTAAATATTAAGTCTTGGCAAAAATAGTTGTGGTAATCACATAAGGTACAGGAAACACAAGCTAGTTATTTAATTCCTTTTAAGAAGCAGGAAGGATGAGTCACACTTCTACCTGGTCTCTCCTTTAAAGCAGACAGGCTAGAAAGAGCATCAGGCTGAAGACACTGTGTGAGGACGGAACCCTCAGAGAGCTGAGGCACCCACAGGATGGCAACTGGGAGGAGTTGAGAACCCTTAGTATGAAGGTGGGGAGTTACCTGTAAGTTACCACTACCTACATGGTACCGTGAAGGAAACAAGCTTAACGGCTATCTTAGACGGTTTTTATAAGACTGATTTATTTTTATGTTATTTGTTATTTGTATGCATGATATATGTATGCAGCACATGTGTGTAGAAACCAAATACCAGGAAGGGCATCAGATCTTTTGAAACTTCAGTTAAGAATGGTTGGAAGCAGCCATGTGGGTGCTAGAAACCCAACCTGGGTCCTCTGCAAGTGCAGCAAATATGCTTAACCACTGAGGCATTTTTCTAGCCTCTCCTCTGGATTTTTAAACAAGTAAAATGGCTCACTAGCGTAAAAACACAATTCAGAATGCAAGCTAACGTCTGGGTGGCACTCCCGCAAATACTCTGTAAAGAGAAGAGCTGGGCCAGGCCCGAGCCTTCATTACCATCTTCACCCCATGAAAAGCTACTGCTTAGCCTGGACCATGTTCTGGGGTGTAAGTAGAGACAGTCTAGCTGGTTGTTCACTCACCCGGTAGCAATGCTCTGAAACTGAGGATCAATGAACTACGTACCACTGCCACTTAGCCAGCACACCTCTGTCTTTGCTGAAGAATAATGTGAAGTGTCATAAGCTGTGCAGAGACTTCATTTTAGTAACTTACAAGAACAGACAATAAGGCAGCACCAGGACAGAATCAATGAGATAGGAGCCCAGCTCTAAGGAGCTCGAACTGTAGAAAGGCTACGGATTACAGGCTGGCATTCCTCCAAGTCCAGAACAGCAACCCATAAACGTGAGTCATACTGTATTTCATCATCTCATTCTGCGCTACATCCTGCTGTAAAATTAAAATACAGCTTTCTCTCAAACTGTTTACAGATCTCAAATATTTATAGACTTCTGTCTCTCCTTCTCGGCCAAGACAAATACTTTTAGCTCTTTCTCCTTTTCCTTTTAAAGCCAATTCCTCAATTCAAGTGATCTTTTCAGTGGCTTTAAAATGATCTGCTTTTGTATTACACTCTAGGCTCCAAATCTCACAAGTGAAATGCTGATCCAGACATGAAAGAAAACAACAGAAACACCCATCTTTCTGAGGACCGGCCTGTCTTCCCATGAACTCTAGGGTCCGGGCTTTTAGTCATTCAGTTTCCTTTGTTGTATTCTCCAGGTTTTCAAATAATCATGTAGAGACAATAAGTACTCAGAGGCAGGACTAACAAATGGCGAAAAGCAACAGGAAATACAGCCATAAAAGCCTTCCAGCATCTCAGTGGCCTTTCTTCAGCTCACTAAAGTAAATCTCAAACATCTTCATCTCTTTTTAAGAACATAGTCCTATTTTATATGTTTTACATTTTTCTATTGACAACAAAGTTTCTGAGTAGGTTGAACATTCCATTTCTGAAAACACCTGGGCAAAGCAAGCCAGTACGGTCCAGATAGATAAAGCTCCTGTCCTTGATCGCATTAGAAACACTTAGGAATGGTGGAAAGATACAGTAACTGTGTGGGGAAATATAAACAAGCACTGTAATAATTCAGAACCTCCCTCACAACATCCGTACCTTATGCTCACCCTAGGAGCAAGGTTTTTGTCATCAGCAAGGAATCCTCTCTTCTGTTCTCAAACAGCAGAGCCTGCCTCAGTCAGCGGCAACCCACCCTTCTTGTCCTACTTATGCCACTGCGGCTGTTCTTCCTTGAGCTGCGCAGCTCATGGCCTTTCACACCTTACAATGTAAGTCTGTGTCGAAACTTTGCCAAGCTCCTACCTTCTCTCTGAAACATCACCTTGTTCTCCGTTCCCCGCCATACTCACACAGTAACTCTTCTCAGCTAGATAAACAGTACTGAGTCTGTGCCCCTGGGGGGCCCACAGGCTCTTCTCCCTAACTCAGACTGTCGTGGTGCTGCTCTGACTCTGACGCAGTCACTGCTGTACCTTTCCAATTTCCCCGTACTTCACATGGACATAAAAATAATACATGTTCATGGAGGATAGTGTTTCATATACTTGGTTACAAAAATGAAATAATAATCAATATTTACTGTATATAGCCAGGATCATAAACCCTGCCCTCCCAGAAGTTATAGTCTGGGATATGATCTAAGATGGTGGCTCTTGGCCTTCCCGATGCTGCGGTCCTTTAACACAGCTCCTCATGTTATGGTGACCTCCCCCCCCACAACCATAACATTATTTCATTGCTACTTTATAACTGTAATTATGCTATTGCTTTGAATCAGTGTGTGTGTGTGTGTGTGTGTGTGTATGACACACACATATACATGTCTTTTCCAGCCGTCTTAAGCAACCCTATGAAAAGGTTGTTCAATCCAGTCTGAGAATGGCTGACCTAAGATATAATTAGGATACTAATAAATCGTAATAATGAAATATTTCAGGAATGAATAACAATGAAAGATTATTTCATCTCAAAGTAGAGGCGGATTGTGAAAGTAAGCTTTAAATTTATTATGGTGTATTGGTGATTTCTCTGCATATATGTCTGTGCATGCTTGGTGCTTCTGAAGGCCAGAACACGGCATCAGATCCCTGAGAACTGGGGTTATAGTCAGTTGTGAGCTGCCATATGGATGCTTGGAATCAACCCTATGACCTTGACAAGAGCAGCCAATGCTTAACTGAGTCATCTCCAGCCCTAAGCTTTAGTATTTGTGCAGAACCCTGAGAGACAAGTACATTTAAGTATGCAGAGGCAAAGAATAGTAAGACAAGAAAATGCAAACCATTAAGGTGAGAAACCTCAGGATGATACAGTAACAAACCATTAGTAGAAGGCATGCAGAAAGGGACAGGGAGTGTGTGTATGTGTGTGTGTGTGTGTGTGTGTGTGTGTGTGTGTGTGTGTGTGTGTGTGTGTATGTGTGTGTGTGGGGGTAAGTATAGAGAAAACATCAAGACATTAGAGCTATCTATATCCAGCAAGACCATGAAAACCAAGTAAGAAACTTAAACTTTACTTTTTCTATAAGATTATACTCCAGAGTTCCTAGGAGGCTAATCACTGGCCAGTCCGTCTACCATGGGCTGCAAGGAAAAAGACTTTAAAGGAGACAAATGCTAACAGAAAGACCTAACGTATTAGGGCCTCAGCAAGGAAGGAGGCCCAGGGAATAAAAAGGATGAAGAGTATTACAGATGACAATCTCATGCTCCGATATAGACTGTAAAGAAGGTCTGTATAAGGGAAGAAATGCTTCTTTGCCATGACCAAGAGAGAAGACACTGAAAGACAGTAAATTTAATCAGGAAAAGCTGGGTCCTAGACCTACTGAAGGGCACCGGAGGCATTCAGAGCACAGTGTCACAGTTAAAGCATGATAAATTCTTCTACTTAGAACAGGCAACTTTATAAAACAAGAGAAAAACACTCCAATCAATCCTGAACAAAAGATTCTCAGTAATGATTCAAATATGACTGAAACCTTAAAAATACAAAACCTAAATACTATCTATGGGTCATTCCAAAGCAATCTAAATACCAATTTAAAAACATGGTGATGGTAAATACAAAGCTGGAAATCTAGAAGACTTAAAGATCCTCCAGATTCTTTAAACTTGCTAAATGAATGAGAGATCTGTGGTGACTATCAGAGATCAGTAGGAGGCGGTCAGGGCAGACTCCAGGTCTAACTGACAAGATGCAAAGGGTACTAACTACATCTCTTTATGCATTCTCTCCTTTCTGTAGCAAATAATTCTCCTCAGGTAATAAAGCTGAAATCTACCTAGACTAGACCCTATCACTTCTGGATCTAAAATTCACAAAAATCTTTTTAAGAATGATTATGAAATCGTGTGGGGAGAACAACATCTGCAATGATAAGCTCATGAGAATTATAGCTCTGATGCCTTATATTCTTAATAACAAATTAATAACCTAAGCCAAAAAGAAAAGGGAGTACTTAACATATAATTTGATTATTAATAAATGTTTATCTTATATATACTGAATCTAACTTGCCTAATAAGCATGTTCTAGATATTAATAGTAAATAAATGAATAAATGCATTCAAGTAATGCTGGTGGTAACATTCTGATCAGAGATAATGTAGTTATTTCAACTTAAGCCTTAAGGGACAAAAAAATTGAGAAGTCAAGTTTTATTAGTAGTGCTTTTATATTGAAAATGCACTAATTTTACATATTAACCAAACATTAAAATTATAAATTACTAATCATTTGTTAAAAATCACACTGGCATTTTACAGCTATGCATTGACTTAATGGAATAACAAACACCAGATGCTCAAAGATAATTTGGTTGGTTTTGATTATTTGAGGCAGGCTTGCTGCAAACTTAGGATCCTCCATCTAAGTTCTGGGGTTACAGGGGTGCACTACCACCCTCAGCAAAGGGTAAACAGAGAAAGCAGGGGGGGAGAACTAAGAGGTGGGCGAAGACAGTCCTTGAATGGATGGCATTCTTCCTACCTCAGCTTCCCAAGTGCTGAAATCACACACAGCAGCCACAGCAACATGAGCTTCCAGTATTGGCTGAAGGTTATAGGTAGTTTTTTTTTTCCCTCCTTTGCTATGTATTTATAGCTTTTTAAGCTAGTGCTCTATTTAATTGCACCAAGAGAAACATTTTGTTAAAAAAAGAAAGAAAGAAAGAAATGTTATTGATGAATTTAGAAAACAAAAAAAAACTTACCAGGTCTCTGTGAAGCACCCAGTTTGCATGGAGGTAATGGATACCATCCAGAATCTGGTAAAGCAGTGATTTAACCATAGATCTTGGTAACTGCATGGGCTTTTTATTTGCTTTTGATGCACGGTGAAACTTAATAATATGCTAAAAATCAGAAAATAAAACATACTGTAATAATATAGTCTGCTTATATCTATACCAAAGGGGGGAAAACAATAAAATTGAAATAAATGCTCTGTATTTTACAATTAACTTTTAAATTAATGACACAAAAATTTCTGAATAACAAGGCTGTCCAAAAAATGTATTTGGGAAAAATGTGACCATGTTAATGTGGGTTTGTAATGATCAGATCTCATGAAAACACTATGATTTTTCACTAAACATCTCAAAGGTACAAAGAATTGGAACTTAAATGCTCATCTAAGAACAGTATTTGTAATGCTCTGTATGGATGGGAGAAAGAGAACATGACAGGCACACTGTAAGAGCTAGCTGACACAGGATACATTTAGATTATTGGGTACATACTACCTCCTCTAGGCACAAAACAATGTGGTGTGCTCCTGGAACTGAATAGTGTACAGGAGAGAACACTGGAAAGTACAGAGAAAGGGAATGAAGAAATCAGAGAATTTTAACAACTTGAAGTTGTGAGGTCTCAACCCTGAGACAAACGACTGAGGGGTCAATAACCAGACTGCATTTTCACACCACATGTTAAATGTGGGCTATAAAAGCACTGTAAAGCAAGGGAGGAAAATGAAAAAGCCCCATCTAACTCCCACCCTGCACCTCCACTCAAATCCCACCCAGGTCCTGTAAGAACAGCCAGTGTTCCAAACCACACTACTACCAAAGTGAGCTTTATGTATTATCAAGTGAGTTTTGTAGAAATAAAGTAGGGTTATGCAAATGCATAAAGTACTTTTGTTTTGAGATAGGGCCTTAACTGTATACAAAGAACTAGTCTCTTATCCTGGCAAAACTTCCTCAAAACAAACTTCTGGGTGTAACAGATACTGCCATTTTAAAATCAACATTTACTATGGTTGCTTTGAGCGGTAATGAAGAGTGTGCATGACTATTTCATGTTGCTGTATTCATGCCCCTTACCTATAAAATAATCCTCTGAACAGAGTGAGTCAAACTTACCCAAAGGTCATGTTCTGCATAGTCAAACAACAGCCACACCTTCCTGTCGCTGTGAGAAAGGAACACCTTCTGCAATGCGATGACATTAGGGTGCTTCAGTTCTCTCAGAAGCTGGTACAGGAGAAAGAAAAAGACCACTACTCATGAGCAAGGAGGAGCTTAGAAGGGAACTCTGCTCAGATCTGAATCAAAGTCTCATCATTCTGCAGGCCACCCTTGAACTCACAATCCAGGTGTGCCAGGCCTAGCTTTCAAGTGAATTTTTCAAATTTTAGAAAAGCCAGGTGAGCAGCATGAAAGGGGAAAATAACTTTACAGAACCATCCCCAGAGAAAAATCCTGTCAGTCAGCACGTTGCTGATCCTTTTCACAGCATGCATGTGTGCACGTGTTTTAAAAATAGCATTGTTTTAAATTATGCAATGTAAAATAATAAATAAAATGGAAACCATTATCACTACATAATTAACTGGGTCTGGGGAGACAGTCCCGTCACTAAAGTGCTCACACTACAAGAACAAGGACCAGAAATTCCATTCCTAGAACCCACACTCTAAAATGGTTTTTAAAAAGTCAATTGTGGTAACAGAGTGAAACAGGTGGGGTAGGGGAAGCAGGTGGGGGGGGGGGCTCCTCACTGACATGCAGCCTAGCCTATTTATTGAGTTCTAGGTCAGTGAGAGACCTCATCTCAAAAGAGCAATAAGAACAACTGAGGCTACTCTCTGGCCTTAACACACGTAGACACTTTGTCTCCTAAACTCCTATATGCTAAAGGTCTAGCTCCCACCATGTTGATTGAGGAAGTGAGATCTGTAGGACATCCCGCCCAGTGGAAGGAAGCAGGACCTTAACTTCGTAACTCCTGCCCTTGAAAAGTCGCTGGGTTCTCTCTGCTGAGCTGAGGCTGCCTCGTGCTCCAGCTATGAGCGGCTATGCCATCACAGCCCTAGGCCAGGAAGTCTTTCCTCTTCTTGTAGAATATATATTGAGGTCTGATATTGTGCTAGGATGGGTATAAACTGACTATGTAATTTCATCTTCTCAAGAAGATAATTCTTTCATAAAAAAAACACACATGGACCAAATATAGTTCTTTTTGTGGGAGGGAAGTTGAGAGAGAGAAAGAGAGAGTAGGAAGTATGTGCATATGATTGCAGGTGTCTGAGGAGGCAAGAGTCATCAGATCCCCTGAAGCTAGAGTTACAAGCAGTTGTGAGCCACCTGATGTGGGTGCTAGGAAACCAATTCACATCCTTTGGAATAGCAGTGTATGCTCTTAACCACTGTATCTCCAGCCCCATTACAAGGCATTATTGCTACAGTGTTGTGATTAATATTTTAAGCATCTATAAAAATGATTTGTTTATAAAATATATAGCAAAAGTATTATTTGTACTTGTTCAATGGTGTGAGATAACAATCATATTTCTTTTTGTTCAACAAATATTTGTTTCATATGCTAGCATGCAACTACAAATATGCATTAGATCCATCTAAACAGCAGTTAGGTGGACTATGGTGTTCCCATGATGCAGAGCTAACCTGTGTTAGATACTCAGTGTGCTAACCGGACAGCAAAACAACCTTGTGAAAAATGCTCAAGATAGATTTTATCCCTTCCCTTACACACACACACACACACACACACACACACACACACACACACACACACACACACACACACACACACACACCCATTTTTCTCTAAAGCACTGTTTGAGATCGCTGACCTTGGGAGTCTACCAAGCTAAAGATTCCAACATGCATTTCTATTTTTACCCACACACTGTTTTGTGTTTTCTATTATGCTCCCCATTCCTACTTTTACCCTCAATACCTTCTGTGTTGTCTATAACACTCCCTTGGGTTCCAGACTTTTAAAAAGTAATTCTAAAATCCTTATGCTCCAATAACTTACTTTTCCCAAAATAAATCCAATTTTCTATTCTTGTTTGATTTTCTTAAAATAACAATATGACTCACAGGGCTATCCAACTTTCTCTTAGGTAAAAACATTGCCAATGACTTTATTTTAGAAAGTATGGAGTAAATCTATTTTTAAAACAAAATAATAAATGAAGAATAAATTTTATAGCAAGTTAGAACTGCCCAATTTCACTGGGAAGTGAGCCTTAGAAAGGATCACTAATAATCAGCAATTGAAACTTGACACTTTCACACGTTTGCCAAGACTTTTTGAAGCTATCATTTCAAAAGTGTATCAGGTGCATTCTAACCTTCCAGCAGGTGGCACTCATATTATGAAAGGGTTTGTGTAAATAAGCACAGTAACCAACTATGATTGTAGGCTCACTAGCAGTTATGATACAAAATAAGTTACTTAACTTTCAGTCTTATAGAAGATTAAAGTTATCTACTCTTAAAACAGTTTCAGTGAAGAATAAATGACTGTAGAGTGATTCTGTATATAAACAACTATCAGTACTTGCAAGAACATTAAGACAAAGCAAGAATGCAATCATCTATGTAGAATGTATGACATACGATAAATTCTTGATAACAGCAGCTGTACTTCTACTTAAGCTGAAAGGAGCTAACCACTAAGGGCACCATTTCCACTTCCTGCCTAAGTGCAGCTTCCACCCACCCTCATGAAGAAAGCCTGTCTTTACACCAAATGGAGACTGCCATAGAAAACCACAAATGGACAGATACAGAGAGCCCGACAGATGGAAGCACGCCACATGCCCTGCATCTGTGGCTCAGGGGACACTGCAGAAGAGGAGGCAGAAAGATACTAGGGAGTCCTCTGTGAAACAGTCTCCCCTAGAAACGGATGCACTAGATCATAAAGTGGTAGTATCACCAGGCACTGTAACCTGGAAGGAGAGAAGTTCCGTGGGGTCTACCTCTACACAAAGGACAAACACCTAATGGCTGCTAGGAGAATTAGCCTGTCCCAGAAATGAGCCCCCTTATTGGTTTTCCAATGAAGAATGGTCAGCCTTGAAACCATATACACAAAAACAACAACCGTGGACTCCGGAGTTTTATATATATATATATATTTGAGCATATGGGGGGAGTATTGCAGAAATAATCAAAGAAAAAGAGGCTTTCAATTAGGGGTGGGCATGGGAGAGGTTGGAAGGAGGGTACCTGGAAGGAGGTGGAGGGAGGAGGCTGGGGAAAGTGATTTGGGTCTACCACTCTTTCATTAAGAAGCTAACCACTTAAACAGTAAGAAGTGCTCATCTGAGAGAAACAGGGCATGAAGGGAAATGCGAGGCGCTGCCTCACCGAGTACCCCAACCACTCTATCACAATTTTGTAGCTATGGAAAAGCTATTTATCTTTCTACACAATAAACAATTTGGTTTCCTTTTCTCTGTTCAAGTTCTGCACGTATTTACTGAGAAAACAGGTAAGTCAAGTGAGAGCTAAAGTAAATTAGCTGACATTTCCTTCATTGTGATAGGATATATGTTTATTTAAGCAAGCAAGCTTTCATGTTAAGTATAGTACATATGAGAATATTGAAAATGCATGTTATGATCCAATGTTACTATGAATATATAAAGTTAAAATATAAAAAATAAAATGAATACAAAAAAAATGGAATTTGCCTGGTAAAACCTTCTAACTCTCAGGCACATTCAAATTCATCCTTCACACCCACCCCACCTTTTTCTAAATTATAATACTATTTATAAATTATACTTAAAGGTATGGATTAATAGCTAACCGCTAAACTATCAATACAAATGATTAAATGTCTTTAAGATCACTATACTTCAAAAGGAGATACAATGAATACAGTGACATCGAATTAATCATGCATTCATCATTCCAAAGCACTTAACAAAAATTTTAACAAAAGTAACAAGGAATGCAGCCAAATGTTAAACACAATTGTCTCTGTTACACAAAACTACTTTATTCCGAGTCTCCTAATTGTAACAAGAGGTTTCTGGCCTGCCTAGCCACACAGTTCGGGCCTGCTGCTGCTGCTTATCTGGACCAGCAATCCCAAAGTCCCAAAGAAGCACACAGATGCTTATATTAATTTCATGTTGTTCGGCCTATGGCTCACACATTGCTAGCCAGCTTCTTCATCTTAACTCAACCCATTTCCATTATTCTGTCCTGCCACGTGGTCTAACCTTCTCCTACCTATGCTCCAATTTCCCTGCCTACTTCTTCTATGGTGTCTGCCATGGCCAAAATAGTCCTTTATTCACAGCATACATCCTATATGTGTGTATTATAAGAAAATAAAAAAGCGGTGAGTTTACATCATAAAGTAATTAATTTATTTGTCTTTACACTAGAATCTACTATATTTAATCAATAAAGATTAAAAATTATATTCATACTAAGTGTGTGAAGTTATTATATTTTTATGTTGTGCTAAAAATATTCAGGGCCTTGCAGGTGCCACAGGGGCATTCTACCACTAAACTAGATACTCCAACTTTAATCTTTTAAAAAGAATTAAACTGACAGGTGTGGAGCTTTAATGGACATCCATCAAACAATTATTAGATTTAAAAGGTTAAAAATCATTAAATTATAATGATGAAAAATCAGACAAATGTGGCTGAGCAGCTTTAATCCTAGTCCTTGGGAGACTGAGGCAGGAAGACTTCAGACACTGTGAGAAAAGAAAAGAAAATAGGGAGAGGAGGGGAGGGGAGGGGAGGGGAGGGGAGGGGAGGGGAGGATGGGGACAGACAAAACCTCACTGCACTAAAGTTTTCACTAATTCTGTTGTTAGTGCTGTGAAAGGGAAATTCAAAATTATGGAACTATTCTATTGACACTAACCTCATAATACTTTAGTTTTAACGCTTTAAAACTTTTCTTAAGGTATACATACTATCTAAAATTTATAAGATTCATATATATTAATATATATATATTAAACTTTCTTCCATGATATTAATGGTCATATAGCATACCAACTAATTCTAGAAAAATACTTCAACTATCTTCCTGTACATGGTTTTGGATTTGAGTCTCTATCAGGTAACTAGGAATTAAATTTATATACTCTGGATGTACTTAACAAAT
Source organism: Phyllotis vaccarum (assembly GCA_033318265.1). Taxonomy (NCBI): domain Eukaryota; kingdom Metazoa; phylum Chordata; class Mammalia; order Rodentia; family Cricetidae; genus Phyllotis; species Phyllotis vaccarum. The sequence continues at coordinate 137,832,048 of JARWLC010000006.1, read as the reverse complement.
TGTGGTCCTTTAACCTCTCCGAGATCTGCTGCATAGGACATTTAAATGTTTAAGTTTTCTGCAGTGAACCATGACCATCCCTAGCACTAAACTTTGAAACCTCTAAAGGGATGATTGGACCCCACAATAACAATTCCACCTGGTTTGTAGTAATGCCACTAAGCTGACAACCACCACCCCCAAAGATCAATTTTGGACTACAAACTACTCAGGACAACTTCAAGGTGGCAAGCTGAGATGGTCTAGCCTCATGCACTACTTCAGCCAGGATTTCAGATAAACTCTACACTTTCCCATTATACAGAGACTGGACAACAAATGATAAGGCTAGCTCTCCCAGGAGTAAGCCATTGCCTCAATTTTCTCGAGGTCCCCTGAAGATGCTACTACCTCACACATACAACAAGAAGCAATCTAGAAAACATGACACCCACATTCCCCAGAGATTGGGGGGGAGGGGTTCGGTCATTTAGGGGATTACGAATGTTTGTCATTGTTTGAAGGGTTGTTACAAGTTGTTATTGACAATGGTTAGAAAGAAAGCTGAGCAAAGGAGATTAGGTTCAAGGATTGCATTCTGATGAAAAACAGGGAATAGAGAAATGACAAGATAAAACGGTAGATTGTTGAATCTACTTATAAACTAAAAAAGCAACCACTAGTCTTAAATATTTACACTGATGTGGATCTTTGTACACTGATACTAATAAAAGTTATTTTGTTTATACTGTATCTGCTCCTACTCTTGTTTAAGGTATTTGTGTATTTTGATACAAATTTAAGGTTATTCTGTTAGAGCATATTGAACATACATCTCTACTCTTGTTTAAGGCATTGCACCTATGTAGCACATTTAGCAACGGAATATAAAATTCTAGTTCTTAAAAGTTATTACAAATTATTTAGAACAATAAAGAAATGCAGGTTAGTCACCTATTACAATCAAACTTGTAGTCGTGTTAGGTATGTTTTCAAGGTCAAACATATATTTTAGACAGACAGTGGTCTTCAAACATTTCAGAGATCTACAAAATATGGTATTTAAGATGTTTTAATAACAAGGCCTTTTATGACAATGAGACATGTCTGTTCCTGGCAGCACCAATCTATTTCAGAAAAGATGATGAGCATCAAAGAAACTCCATCTGGAGTTTGCTTTCTTTCTGATAAAAGTTAGCCACTGAGTAAAAAAACTATTTTTACCTTGACTGCTGACAGTATGTTGTCCAAATCAGACGATGAAGACACAGAAAGTGACTGCTGAATTCTAAACTTTGCCAAGACAAGGTCCTCCAAAAATTCTACTTTACAGAAATCTGTCAGATATTCTAGGCCTGCAGGTCAAAGATGGACACCCCAACATTACAGAAGAACCTTAGGTGACTATCCAGGCAGCCAGCTGTTTCTGTCACTTCTTGCGTTTGGAAGTTATTTGCTCTGCACTTCCTGTTTACTCAGGTCTCCAGTGGAGCTAAAGGCTAGAGTTATATTTATAGTTTTCCTTGGTAACAAATTCAGAAAAGAAACTCACAAAAGAGGTGTAAAGTGTGTAAGGTTGAGAGACACAAAAGGACAGTTTGGGGTTGTTAATACAAGTTAGGATAGGAAGTGAATTAGGTACTACACTTTGGACTGACCAAGATAGGATAGATAATGGAGTATTTTCTCTGAGTTCACCTAGTAAAAGGGACTGGACACTGTGAATGTAATTCTTACCCAATAACTGTTCTTATGGTATATAAGCTGCTGTTTTACTATGTTAGAGTTAAAACTTTCCCTTTTTATTTAGACAAAAGAGGAAACTGTTCTGACAAGCTCTATCTCAGCCTCTGCCATCCATATCATATACCCAAGGAGTCTGGAATAATTGCATGGACCCCTATATCTCTCTCCCCAGACCCCACCCCTCAAAGCCCGACAAACAGCAACCCCTCCTCTAGAGCTGACCCTGTTCCAGACCTCTGCCTCCAAAGAAGACCATCAAAAGCCAGCCCCTGGGGTTGCTCAAGACCATGCCACACTTACAGGTTACTTAAGGCCTGGTAGCCATATCTACATTGTGATCTTTCCCCCGCCTATCTAAGGGTCACCCAAGATTGCTCTGCTCTGTTGATTACGCCTGGATTTATTAATTCAGTCTAATTCGATCTATTGCATTGGCAGTGGCGGGAACCCAGCACCTGAGGTTTTAAACCTATCAGAAACCAAACCTGTGATATTTTGATGGCATTCTGACAAAGCTACTAGCTGACCAAAACTAGCCATAAAGGTTTTGGAGACAGGAAGCAGTGAGGCGGGGCAGTCCTCTGTCCTTTAGGTAGGAGGACCAGAAGAGGAGGTGTCACAAGTTGCTTCTCTACAGCTTCTCTGATCATTCTGGTTCTTACCCTAATATCTGATTCCCAAGTTTTTATTGATAAAAGAATTGTTAGATAAATGCAACATATACACACTACAAAGCAAGCTTTCTTTGAGTTTTGATATTTAGTGTCTATTCAAAGTTGTGTGTGGATAGGGGTGTGTGTGTGTGTGTGTGTGTGTGTGTGTGTGTGTGTTTTGAATATCACTGGATTCAGCCAACTGTAAGCTTGCAACCTCCATTCAACCTATTACAACAAAAACTCATGCTGCCTGATTGTACAGCTTATTAAAAAAAATCAATCCAATTGTAATATAAGAAACAGAGAATATGAATAGACATTTCACAAAAGTAAATATAACTTAAAATAGTTTAAAAAAAAAAAAGAGTATGGAATAGCATGACTATTTCCATTTAAAAATGCAAATTGAAGCCAAAGAGATGTGTTTTAATCTTTCAGAGCCAGGAAATTGTTTAGAGCTTACTCTGTCCAAATGATGTGAGCGAAGAACTAGCTGAAGAAATGCTACAGGAGCGTGACAGAAAGCCACTGAACCACTGAGGTAGGGCACGCGTGCTATTGATGACACAAAGCCACTGAACCACTGAGGTAGGACACGCATGCTGTTGATATGGCAATCAACTAAGAAATAATCGTAACTGCCAAAGTAAAACTACATGTACAATTTCTCTGGAATTTTTTTAAGCTTTATGAAAACTTCAAAAGGATATAAGAAGCCAGTTATTTACATTAGCTACTTTCAGGCTGGAAGGAAAAGAAAAACACAGATGTAAAGTTTTCCATGTTATGGCCGATGAGCTGGCTCAGGAGGCGGTGTTTGCTACTAAGCCTAATACCTGAAGTAGAACCGTAAGAGCCACATAGGAAAAGGAGAGGATGGGTTCCTGAAGGCTTCCTTCAGACCTCCAAACACACACCACCGGTACTCTTGAGTCTACACAACACACAACAAATGAGTAAATGTAAAAAGTTAAATATTTAAAATTTCTATCTTATATTGCTTATGTATGGTCTAGAAACTATCACAATGTTTGGAGGTTTATTATGCATATATTTCTGAACTGCCACCCAGAATTAACTGAGGAACAAATTAATACAATTTTGGGTTCGTATCCCACACTGTTCTGCACATAAAATAATGATGTCTTGTAGAAATCTATTCCAGAGCTCTAATGTCTGAACTGCAACCGATGACCCATTAGAAGGCTGTGAAACTGACTTATAGAAGTTGCAATGAGCATCTTTTCAATGAGTGGCGGGACAGGAAAAAAGGAAATGCCAGGATTCGTTAATGGTTTTCAGTGTGAAGAAAGAGTCAAAAGAAAATGTGGACAGATGCTAATAGTCTTAAAAATTGGAAAGTATGTTGCTAGCATATGAAATAGTGTCCTCAGGAAAAAAATCTCAATAATCTATTAATAGTCTAACCAAGAACCTACTTTTTAAAGTTGTGTGTGTCCAAGTGTGTTATCTTTACAGCTGTGTCACCTGATGTGGATGCTGAAAGCAAACCTGGGTTCACTGGAAAAGCAACAAGTGCTCTTAACCACTGACCCTCTTCAGTGCCCTGACAGCCTATACTTTATAGTTTATTTAGTTTTACTTTATTTGCATTGGTGTTTTGCCATGGCTGTTGGGTGCCCTGGACCTGGAGCCACAGAGAGCTGTTGGTACTGGGATTTGGATTCCAGGCCTCTGGAAGAGCAGTCAGTGCTCTTAACCACTGAGCCATCTCTCCACCCCACCCCCATAACCTATTTTTAAGGCAATTCTTGGTATGGTTGGCTTGAAAAAAGTGCTACTTATTGAAATAATGAATAATAAACCATTTCTGAAAACTAAGAAGAAACTTCTAATAGAAGTTTAAGACAAACAACTTATATACACTTACATTTGGAATAGCTCCATATTCTGTTACATACCATTATTTTCTTGAAGTTAGAAGTTCCTATTCTGCCAACAACTCCCAAATATCCAGTAGCTGCTTCCCAAATAATTGAGTTGGAGGCTTAATATTATAGTAAATGCTGGGTCAGTAGCTCAAGCATATTATATAAGAGATTCGGAATATGAGGTGGTTATTATTATTATTATTATATATTTTAAAAACAATCTTGCTATACTGCCCTGGCTTCTCTGAAACTACTAGGCTCAAATGATTCTCTTGCCTCAGCTCCTGTGAACTAAGCATATAATATATACCACCATGCCCTATGGAATATGTTCTAAGTAATATTCTAAGTATGTTAGTACTAATTACCAATACTATCCTTTGTCTGATCAAAGCAAGCAACTATAAAATGATTAGCTAGGATTGGGAGCATAATTCAGTAAATAAAATAAAATTACAGGATCACAGAAAGAATGAAATCATACTTTGTTTGCACTAACATGAAAATCAAATCATGCATATTGTGTAATTAGAGCATCATAGGAGGAAATTCACCTGTCTTTGGATAAAGTCATTATCTCCAATTTCATGTATTTTCCCCTTACTTTACACTATCTTTTCCTCTTTCAACCAACCACCTGTTACTTGTTTTTTTACTTCCTCCATCCCTTTCTATCCTGCACATTTGCAATTTAAACACAATCCCTTATGTTTATTATTCATACATATCCCGTTGTTTTTATATATAAAAACTTTATAAACTGAACAACCCAGACTTTTATAAATGCAGTCAGTATATCAACAATTCCTCGCATAATTCAAAAGACAGAGTTGGTCAGAGGGTAGGTAGGCCACTATTGGGGACCGTAGGAGCAAGGTCAGTGTGTCTGGGATGGACATGGTAGAGATAAGAGAAAGGAAGGGATGGAAAGAGGATCCCAACACCACCAACAAGATCTAGTAACTGCTTACAAGACAAGTGATCAAGGATGCCAAGAAATAAGTAAGCATGGTTGATGTGGGAATGCGTTTATATATGCTGTGAATCTCAATCTTTAAATAAAGGAGCTGTTTTGGGCCATGACAGGCACCACAGAAGAAGTAGGAGGAGAAATCAGAGCATAGGTAGGAGAAGCAGGGCGGAGTCAGAGGCAGATGAGCTGAAGCCACCCAAGAAGAAACATGTAAGAAACACAGGTGAGCCACGGGCCACGTGGCAGGCAGATTAATAGAAATGTGTTGATTTAAGATGTAAGAGCTAGCTAGCAATGTGCCTGAGCCATAGGCCAAACAGCATGAACTTAATATAAGCGTCTGAGTCATTTTGGGGGGCCTGGGCGGCTGGGCGGCTAAGCGTACTTGGGCGGCAGGTCTGTGGGTCTCTGTAGTAGGAGGTTTCTGGCCCAGACTTTCAGGCCTAACCTCAAAGTTTAGGTCTGCAGACCCGCAGACCCACAGTCCCACAGAGACACACAGACGCTTTCATTAGTTTTTGGCTGATCAGCCTCAGGCCCAGGCATATCACTTGCTAGCTCTCTACCCTGCATCTAACCCATGTCTCTTGTTCAGCCATGTGGCTCGGTACCTTTCTTTAGAGCAGCATAGTTGTCCTCTGCTTCCTCTGGCTTCTCTCTGGTGCTCTTCTGGCACTCTGCTCACAGAGATTTTCTTAGTCTGGTAGCCCCGCCTACACTTCCTGCCTGCCTTTGGCCAATCAGCTCTTTTTATTAAACCAGTGGGTGGCACAATTATTTACCATGAGACAACACAATACCCCTACAGGTCTCTGCAGCCCGGGACCCGAGAACCCTCCTACTACACATGGTGGCTACAGTTTACAGTCAGGAGTAAACATTATGAGTTAGAAGTGGAGAGATGGTTGACTTTGGTATCAAACATGAACACAAGGGTTAGTGGTGGTTCCAGTCAGTGGATCTGGAGCTCTGAGGCAGTGTTTAACTGGAGGTGATGAACCTGGCCTTTATACTGTAGAGCAAAGGGAGTTAAATAGAGAACTCTTTAAGAAAATAAGTCTTAAAGGATTGTTTTAAAGAGATACTTAAGATAAAGAGGATACAGACCCAATGCCTACAAAAAAAGTAAACTTCACACAGGTGAGGGTGTTGTTATGAAACACTAAAAGTATCTCCCTCCCAGGTTGAGAACAGACCATCCTATTAGCTTATCAAACTCTATCGGAGGTATTTGGAAGCCAAAAAGAATAGTTTTCACTACTGAAAATTGAAATCTCCCTGGCAGACATTATATCTGTTCTTGCTCATTGCTATTTCTGCACCAAAGGGGCTGGTCATGGGAGAGAATGCAAATACTTTTTAAACTAAACTGAAGGAGAAGCAAAGCCAGAGCAACACAAGCCTTCAACAGTTAGTGTCACAGAGACGCCAACAGGCTATGACTGGGGGTTACTAAGGAAGGGCTCAGGGACTTTCTGTAATGCTTTGCTTTTTGCAACATGAGAGACAAAAACATTTTTAAAATACAAGAACAGAAGAATATATGAGGAAAAGTGAACATCTACACAAACATGATGCTTCCCTAACTATCTGCTCACTTTAGCCCAAATTAATGTGTAATTGGTTAAAGATTTTAATTTTTAACAGGATGAATTATAACAAGTCAAGTAGCACAGGACTATGATAGGACCTTCTATGCAAAGGAGCACAACAATATAGCTATTAACTCCCCCCACACACACACAACTTCCTCGCTTCTTCTTCCTACAGAATTCTAAACTCACAAAAAAGGATGTCCCTTGTAGTTTGTAGAGAAGACGCTGTGGAGACAGAGAACAGAGAACAGAGCAGGAAGATGCTCTAGCCATTTCAGTTCTTTAACATGGCCACTGACATCATGGCAAGACTCTCCACTGCCTAACGAGGCCAAGCATTTCTAAGCTTCCAATGAGGCAGAATAGTGAGTGGTATTGGATCAGCGCCCCTCCTAACCTAAACTATCCCTTTCCAACCCCAAAGCTCCCTGACCTGATCCAGCACTGCTGCTGACAGCTAGCTGCCTGTCTGCTGCAGTCCAGGTACCTCTTACACAGGATGCTCCTATCAATGCACAAACATTTTCAAGCTTCAGCTTGAGTCTTTATGGAGGCTTTTTGCTGCACACCTTTACTTTCCTTGTCCATTTCCATCCTCTCTGAGTACAACAGACTTGACTTTGATCACTGCCCCACTGTGCCCCGTACTTCCATCATACACTTCCAACAGCTAATGGATTTAGTGACTTTCTTGGCTCTCTGGCTAGACTCCCACCTAAGGTCCTAATATACTCTGAAGTCTGGAACTAAACAAGTATCAGGGACTAAAAGCAAAGTGAAATACAAGAGACCTCTGCCAAAAATTTTAGAAAAACAAAATTCTAACTACCCACCTAAAGCAATGCTCTAAGGAGTTTTTTGTTAGGTCAAGGCGGGCAGTGCTGTTGACAATGTCCTAAAGGACAGTCTCAGTTTAGCTCAAGCTAGACTGACTTGGTACACAGGACAGCTGCTGTCCAGTAAACAAAAACCTAAACTCAGCATTCCTCAGAAATCTCACGAAGTGGTTTCTGTTGATTAAAAAAAGTCATTACTTCTAATATCCACCTCAAATAGTCAACTACCCTGGACAAAGGGCATCTAGATCCTGATACACAAACAGCCCCCATGCTAATAACTCAAAGGCTGCTACGGCCTACACCCCTCCTCCAGCCACTACCTGTTCTCATAAAACTGACAAGGCTTTTCCCACCAATGTGATTTCCCCAAATAAACTGTCTTCCTACCCAAAGTAGTCCAGTTCAATGGTTTCATTATGCTCTTCCCTATAACTTTAGCAGTTTTTCCAGTAATTCAGATACCTACTAGATCTACTACTAAATTTGAACCACAAAAATAAAAATAAAAAATAAAAAATCAAGACTACTGAGCAGGATATAGAAAGTTCAAAGCCAACCTCAGCTGCACACAAGCTTGGGAATGGCTTGGGCTGTATGTGACTGTCTGAACAATAAAAAGGACATTTCCAAATAACTGTAAGTATCTGCCCTGTCTTTCTCATATGCAAATATAATTAAGAATGTAATTCTAAATCTGGGCATGGTGGTCACACTTTTAATTCCAACACTCTAAAGACAAAGACAGGTGGATCTCTGGGGACTCAAGGCCAACCTGTTCTACAAAGAGAGTTCCAGGTACAGCCAGGGCTAGAGATCCTATCAATAGATGATCAATGGACGGACGGATGGATAGATGGATGGGGTACAATTTAACACAGAGGAATGTGTTTCAGTTACATTATTACATTTCCTCACAGGTTTTCTTTCTTTCTAATGATTATTTTGTGCATTGGCCTGCACTGGCTTATATGCACCATATGCATGTAGGAACACCAAAGAGGGCATTTGTTCCCAGGAACTCTGGTAACCGGCAGCTATACGCCACTATGTGGGTGCTGGGAATAAAACTCAGGCCCTCTGCAAAAGCAGCAAGTGCTGTTATCCACTGAGCTATCCTTCCTATAGCTATAAAAATGATGTTGTAATTCTGAGTAGGATGATAAAATTACACTGTCGATTATTCTTTCTATGGAAGAAAATAAGTTAACAACCTTGGTATAATTACAGAATGAAAGAACAAGCTAAAATGCAAGGATTCTATCCATCCACAATTCAGGGGAGTTGGGGGGGGGCGAGAGGGGTGGTGTCATTTTAAGACCAAGGTCTCTCTACAGAACTCCTGGCTGTCCTGAAATTCACTATGTAGACCAGGCTGGCCCAATCCACAACTCTGAATCTAGTTCACAATCATGGCAGAAAAATTACTTTAAGAAGCTACTATAGTCTTGAAATTTATACATATGTCAAGTACTGACAGACACACATACCAGAACCTGACCAAAAACTTCATCTGAGAGAAAACTCCTCACAAGTACACCACCATCCATTTGTTGGTGATATATGCCAAGACATGGTTAGATATCACCATTTTCCACAGATGACTGTGTGTTTGACTTTAGAAATTTATCATCTGAGAATAAAGTCTTTAACATTAACTCTAATTTTGACACTTTAGTCAACAACATTTGAGAACACTGAAATCAAAGAAAGCATAAATAATACAAAAGCAGTAACTTTAAAATAAACTAAATTAGTCCTGAGGTCATTTCAAACAGTTTAAGTCTTTCTGTCACACTGGCTAAGGGCCAAAAGTAGCTTACAAGAGATCTGCTCTGGCTTGTCAGCAATACACATACAAAAACGCTGAGACTATTGTGCCTGTCATTGTCAGCCCTGACCAGGCTCTCTTCCTGGCCCACATAAAATAAACAATAAATTCAAGTATATGAGAAGCCAACATCCTACAATAAATACACCTAATGAGAAGTGATGCAGGCATTTGGAGAATATGTTGTGATTTAACAATATTATTGTTTATATGTTAACAATAAACGCTGAGTATCAGCTATTTTCTATTGAGAATAAAAGTAATGAACTGTTTATATATTAATTATACTGTCAATATCCTCACTAATTACAAGCTATGTAATGGCATATTAATGACAATGGGCCACATAAGTGACTGTGGACCTTTAAGATTAAAGAAGACTTCTTATCACCCAGTGACACCGGTTCGTAGTGATGCTGGTGTAAATGACCCTAGTGCACTGACACTCATATAAAGCACAACACTAAATTATCTACACCGTGTAGTATTTAGAAGGACAGTAAACAGCTGTTATTGGCTTAAGTTTAGGAAGTTCTGACTTCAAGTTTCTTGACTGTATCCACCTCAACGATTCTAACGGGCTAAGTGCATTATGGAGCACTGACAGACTCCTAGCCCTTACCTAGATACACCTTTATGGTGGACTCCTCCCTTCCAGAAAAGAACTTCCAAATAGCCTATGAACATTTCAAAGTTCTACTGTTCTGTGAAGCCTATTTTGCAAAATAAACACTAGTCTCAGAGCAGGCTATCTTTCTATATTGAAAAGAAACATTTACTGGATCAAACTAGACCACAAATACCAATAATATCAAACCTTGTGAAATAGCTGGCTTGTATGGATCTGTTATTAATGTCTATGGACATTAATATAGAAAGCCTCGTCTTGTAATATGGCTGGAGGGAGTCAAAGGTGTGCACTAAGTGAAGCAGTATAAAATCTTGGGTGAGAAATGTTCATGTGAAAGTGACAATACCAAGAACCCAAGTAGTTCCAAAAGTACATAAGGAAACTGAAAAAGTTGCCAAGTGACCTGGAGAGAAGGCCACCTACCTGGTTAGGCTTCACAGGCTGTAATATGCCGCACTAAGGTGACAAATCCTGAAGCTCTCCTCTACTCCTAAGATTCCTTCCCAAAAGGCTCCAAATATGCAGCTCCTTACTGAAATGTCCTCCAAGAGCATTTATTTAACCTGTGTATATTTTTTACCCCAATGTTCTTAATTTCTCTAAAAACAATGATTAACTCTTTAAACTAGTAATATTTTGCTAAGAAAAGAATTATAATCTTAGTCGGAATTCTTATTTCCCCTCTCTCTCTGAGACAGGGTCTAACTATGTACCTTACATTGGCTTCAAACTGGACATTCTCCTGCCTCTGCCTCCCAAATGCTGAGGCTATAGACATGTATAACTATGCCCAGCTTCTGAGGGTTTTTTTTTTAATTGAAGTAAAACTCACAAGATGAATTTTTTCAGTTTTTAGTAACACATTCAATGACTTCTAGAACTTCTTCAGGAGTATAAACATTACCACCTTATTGTTACAGATCATTACCAACCATCCTAAAACAAGCATTATACCCAAGGCAAGTGGCACACAACCCCAATCCCAGCACATGATGGGCAGAGGCAGAGGATCTCAATAAATACTCCTATACTATAAAAAGCCAGTCTGAAAGTTCACACATCCTACTTATAGAAACTAAGAATCATGGTGATATGGTGTGGATATGGTTTGTAGCCCAATAGCTCATGTGCTGGAGTTAGTCCTTAGTGGGACAATGATGAGATTTAGTGGGATATTGTTAGGTCAACGGGAACATGGTAGTGAAAAGGGTCCTGAGCTAGCACAAATGAGAAGCCCAACCCCCAGTCAATCTCTGGTTTCCAGTTAGCAATGTGATATCTGTTCCCACCTCAATCTATACCTTGATACTATCTAAAATTAGCCCTTCACCAAAGGGTAGATCAACAGAGTCACCCGATCTTAGATGTTCTGCCTCCAAAACTGTGGTGCATGAAAGAAAATGACCCCCAAAAGGAGTGTCACTATTAGGAGGTGTGGCTTTGTTGGAGGAAGTGTGTCACTGTAGGGGTGGACTTTGAGGTCTCCTTTGCTCAAGCTATGCTCAGTGTGCTAAACAGTTCACTTCCTGTTGCCTGTGATCAAGATGTAGGACTCTCAGCTCCTTCTCCATTGCATGTCTGCCTGTGTGCCACCATGTCCTGCCATGATCATAATAAACTAAACCTCGGAACTGTAAATAAGCCATTCCAATCAAATGCTTTCCTTTCTAACAGTTGCCTGTGTTCAGTGTCTCTTCAAAACAATAAAAACTCTAATAAAAATCTAAGACCATAATGAATCCCTTTATAAAGTTAACCAACCTCATGTAGTTTATTACTATAATGAAAAATGAATAACAAAGAGAACTAACTACCTATAAGTTCAAACATTTTATCAAATTTCAATTTTAAAGTCATGACAAGATATAAAGCTGTATTGTTCTTAGACTATGATCACTTGTATTTGGCTTAGAAGAAACTATTTTCTTACTTCCTTAAAGCAGGGCTAATTTACAATGACAGCATCAAGGGCTGAGTTTTAATTGAAAAGTGGATGAGTTAGGGTTTTTTGGTTGCTGTTTTCCTCTCTTCGTGAGTTTATCTTCCATTGGTGAAATGGGCCCAATGGAAGAGGGTGTAAGAATGAGCAGAGTCTGCTTTCCAGGGCGGCTCTGCGAACGTGTACTAGTCATGTTTACTCATGAACATGGATGACGTGCCTGCCTCGTGTATGCATAAAGGAGGTTTATGTGATGTGCCACAGTGTTCATGAACAGATGTAAGATTGAGGTGACTAAGCACTCTGCCTGACTGCTGAGGGCCCCTGCGTGGCCAGCATCTGGGGTAACCCTCCCTGTGTTGCAGATGAGTTTTTTAGGTGGTTGTTTCTCAGGAAACTTGACAGAATAGTATGGGGCAGCTTCTAGTTCTTGTTTGTCTGTTGTTTTGTTTTAGGGTTCAAGGCCTTTCCGTGCTTCAACTATCAACAAGCACATGAACAAGCATGAATCCGGCTCGAGTGAGAGCTTCTTAGCTTACGTATGTGAACTGCAGTGTTTTCTCTGTCAAGTACTAGAATATTCCCCTTCTACTGTTTAGAAAGGAATTAACAAAGTTCAGTAACAGTACAGTGCTGAAATGGCAATCATTTATTCCACAAACTAGGAAGCCACACACAATAAACACTCTTTAAAAACTGGTTTTTTTAAAAAAAATCAAAATGGAACTAAGTACATAAGACTTTTACCAAACTTCATTACAGACCCAAAGCCACAGAGATTCCCCTCTTTAGCAATACTATTCAGAAACATTTCAGTTCGCTTTTTACTGTGATTAAACGCTCTGACCAAAGGCTTGGGGGGGAAGGTTTATTTGGCTTATAACCAGGTCACAGTCTAAGGGGACCAGGGAAGGAACTAGAGAAAGGTCATAGAGACACCACAGCTCCCACCAGGCTCAGATCCCATTACCTTACACATCCAGGGCCCACCTATCTGTGAATGACACCTCCCACTAGTAGCCAGCCTCTCCTAGATTAATCAGTAATCAAGAAAACATCCCACAGACATCCCTACAGGTCAATCTGAGAGAAATAATTTTTGAATTGAGGGTCCTTCTTCTCAGGTGTGTGTGTCAAGCTGACAGCCAAGATAAGCAATGGTGAGCTCACCCTTCACAACCTACACACAAGTACCACTATTAAAGCACAACCCCTAAGCTTCTCTCTAGTATCTGAAAATACAAAGAAAAAAGAATTGCACATCCACAAGCACCTAATGTGAGGAGAAAAGAAGAGTGCACATGACCATAGGACCAAGGATGCTGAGGGACTCCAATGTGTGTCTGCTGTAAGGATAAGGCTCTGCAGCTGACGAGTAACCTAATTGTGTCTGCAGCTCGAGATTAATCCAGTGACTATATTTAGGACCAGTTGGCAGAGAGGCAAGCAGAACAGAACATTACTGCTAAAAGTTAGGCAAAAAAAAAAAAAAAAAAAAAAAAAAGATGCTAAGATTTAGCGGAGGCAGTAAAAGCAAAGTGAACCAGCCAGACTTGACACTCATATCTGTAATAAAAGCACTCAGGAGGCTGAAACAGGAATGTCCACACAAATTCAAGGACATGCTGGACCACAGCTGAGAGCTGGGGGCAGCCTGGCTACATGCAGAGGTGAAGAATGCCAAGAAGAAGGCGGGCTCGTCAACTGATCCTACTAGGTAAGGTCCACTGGGAAAAATTATTTCTGTGTTTTCTGTTATATGTGGAGTACGTGAAATCTGCGAAATGAACTAATTACTAAAGGATATTAAATACTAGCTTCCTAAAAATCTAATTTATGCTAAATCCAAAAAAAATTTTTTTTTACTCTGATGCTTTGAAAATTCTCACAGCAACAAGAAAAAAGACCCAAACTAAAAAATATGGAATTAGGTTTGCTTTTGAAATGCTCAAAACCTCCAGTCTGAATTAATAAAACACTAAGTCAGATTTAGAGAATAAAACTAAATTGAGGAAATGCCAGATTAACAATGTCAATTCTTACAAAAAATAACCAAATATTGAGGTGAATGAGTATTACTAAAGGCAGACAGTGAGAAGCAATTCATCTGTAAAGCACACTCTATGCATTAGTAAGCCTTCCCTCCCCACCACACAGAATCCCAGGCAACTGAAAGGAGCTTCAAAGTCTCTCTTGGACATAGCTACCTCAGTCTCAAGCCATGTCTATGCACAGGCAATGAGTACCTTCACTGGGACTTCCATTATAAAAACTCTATGCACTACATTAAGAGTTTGAGTGTGGCTGTTTAAGTACATTTTTTTTTCATTCTTAAATAATAAAACACACAGCTGGGCAGTGGTGGCACACACCTTTAATCCCAGCTTTCAGGAAGAGGCAGGTGGAGCTCTGAGCTCAAGGGCACCTTGGTCTAGAGAGCAAGTTCCACAATAGCCAGAGCTACACAGAGAACCTGTGTGAGATAAAGACTAAAATCCAAAACAACCACATTCTGTTGGCTTGGTTTTATAAATAAACTCAGAAAACACTTCTCTTTCTCCATCTAACTTGTAAAAAATTCAGTATTTGCCAAAAGAAACTGGTAGGGTATTGCTATGGGAACCCACTTCAGTATCATTCTGAAATACCAGTAGCTTCAAAGAACAGTTAGTGACTCCATCTCACTGGGAAAAACACAATCCTAGTATTTCACAATTTGGCCAAGATAACCAACCATGTTAGAATCACGCAGCAGGACTGCTTCACATTTTCTTTTTTTACTTCAAACACAAAGTATTAAGAGATATTTTATAAGATAATAGGAGTACATTAGCAAACACAAATTATTGCCAGTTGCCTTGAGTAATAAATGATTACCAGATGTTCTGCACAGAGACAAAGGACCGAAGCGCCATGCCTTCCAGTCTAGGGACACCTATAGATCCAAGCTTCAGGTCACCATAAACTCAAAGATAAGGGAGCGGGGCTGGTTAAAAAGAACAGGAAAGTCTGAAAATGTTCCAGAACTGTGGGAGACTATGTTGTTCCATTTAAATAATTGTCCCCGCCTATGAGTTTAATAAAAAGCACTGATTGACCAAAGGCAGACAGGAAGTGTGGGCAGGACTACCAGACTAAGAAAACTCTGAGAACGGGAAGCACAGAGCAGAATGCCAGAGAGAAGCCAGAAGAAGCAGAGGATAACTATGGTGCTCTAAGAAAAGGTACCGAGTCCCATGGCTAAACAAAATAAGAATCATGGGTTAGTTTATGAGTAAAGAGTTAGCAAGTTATATGCCTAGACCCTAGGCCGATCAGCCTAAAACTATTGTAAGCATCTGTGTGTCTGTGCGGATCTGGCCCGAAAGTCCGGGACAGAAACCTCCTACCACACAGAACTAATTAAATACCCTGGGAGAAGGGAGGGGTGTCCAAGTCGGTTTTATGTCAAGTTGACACAAGACAGCCAGTAGGAAAGGGAACCTCAGTGGAGAAAATGTCCCCACCAGACTGACCGTGGGCAAACTTTGTGGTTCTTTTTTTTTTTTTTTTTTTTTTTTGAATAATGATTGATGTGGAAGACCCCAGCTCACCGTGGGCACTGCCACCCCTAGGCTGGTGGTCCTGGGTACCAAAAGAAAGCAAGCCAGTAAGCAGCCCTCCTCCATGGCCTCTGTCTATACATCAGCCCCTGCCTCCAGGTTCCTGTCCTGCTGGAGTTCCCACCCAGGCTGTCTTCAGTGATGGGCTTTAATGGGAGTGTAAGCAAGATAAACCCCTTCCTTCCCAATTGTTTTCTTATTATGGTTTTGGGGGTTTGTTTTTTTTGTTTGTTTTCTAAACAGGGTTTCTCTGTATAGTCCTGGCTGTCAAGGAGAACAAAAGGTATTTTAAGATTTCCACAAAGATAACAAAATAGGTCACACAGAACATAAATTAACACAAACATAAAATGTAAAAATTGACAAGGACAAGCAAGAATGCCACAAAGTATTAAATATATTTAATTGGTAGCATGATGGGGTCATTACATTGAAAACCCTTACCTTTTAAGAATCCTGGAGCTGGGTGTATAATTCAGTGGTTGACCACATGCTTATCATGCATTGTATACAGCCCTGAGGCCGATGTACACACACACACACACACACACACACACACACACACACACACACACAAAAACAGATACAGCATGGGGTGGGAGTCATTTTAAAAATATGAACAAGAAAACACTCAAATGAGCACCATGCTGGCAACATCTCAGAACTGAAACCACAGGTAAATAAGAGCTTATGTATCTGTTTTTTTTTTTTTTAAATAAAAACAAATATAAAGATGTTTGGCAGACTTACCAGAAAGATTGCCCACCACCCCCTCAAAAAAATTATGTATCACTAAAATCTACAAGGTATAGAATTTCCAATTAATTAAAACATTCTTCTAAGAAAAACAGAGACAATCTTCTCAATGACCAGACCTGCTCAGTATGCCAAGAAGCTTATAAAACTGAAATTCATGCTTTGTGCTTTTGAAATCCACTCTAATTCCTGTGGGTATCTGCTAAAACAGTCTCCTTCCCTTCTGACTCTGCGCTCTCCTAACTGGGGTTTCTGTGAGCATCTTTACCACCAGAGCCACAGACAGAACAGTAAGTGAGACTGTCTTTACGACAATCCCTGGTGCTGGCGTGGTGTCCTTCCTCTTGATGAGGCTAAGTGCTCTGCTACCATGTGCACCATTTAATCACCAGCTCAACTGTGGGCTTTCTCTGCGTAGGCTGCCTACTTACCACAACTGCCTGGAGGAGCTGTGTGTCTTCACCCTCACTTACACCTGACACCCAGTCCCCTAGCCCACCCTGGAGCTTTCTAATACTCTTTACTCAAAGAACTAGCTCCAAGCCACACTGCTTGGCTAAGATGGTTTCTAATTCTTCTTGGGTGCCATATAACCCCTGCATTTGTCTAATATTTCCCAGTCGCTATTCTAGATTTTATACCCCAAGCACCTGAAAGAGCCTGTTACCATCACTAAATACAAAAAATTAGACATGGCCTAGTGCTTTAAGACTTTAATTCCATCCCAACAGTTGGGAGACTAAGGCAGAGGATGAAAATTTAAAGCCAATTTCAGCTAGACAGTGAGACCTTGTCTTAAAAAGGGAGGAACAGCAATTTAATCCTCAATCCATTTCCTTCGAGAGCTGGAGCGGAGTGGCAGAAAGAAGTAGAGTAGAAGAACATGTTTACTATGTGTGAGGCACTGAGTTGAACCAAATACCAAAATCAATAAACAAGCACTTGTAACTGAGATGTATCTAGAGCTTTAACACTAGACAGCCTAACCCAGTCACCTGAGTGACTAACAGGTTTCTGTGGAATAGGCTGGTGGCCCCAGAACTATTTATTTCAACAGTTTCTGAGGAAAAAAGTATTTCATGTTTCAAAAATTCAAGAGACTTTAGTATATGCACACAAATTTTGCTGTGCAAGTTATCACAAAAAGTAGTGCCCAGTATCTAGCAGCTGGTGCAGCTAGAGGAGAAGTGTATTTTCTGCTGTTATTTACCATCCAAAGACAATACCAAGTACTGAACTTCTGAACAGAGTATTTATGTGCTGAGCATGGTGGTGAAGACCTGTAACTCAGCACCTGAGAGACAGAAGCAGGCACACTAAGTCAAGTTCAAGGCCAACCCAGTGGCAAGTTCCAGACAAGCTACATAGTTAGAGCCTATTTCAATAGACAAACAAATAAATGAGTAAATAAACACCTATTTAATGGGAGTCTGCTTGAAGTATTTAGGAGACTCCCGTTAAAGACATCCACAATGTATCTTCCCACAATCTTAGCAAATTAAACTTCAAGAAATAAAGAGTATGATGCTTTAAGGCCCTGCCCCTTCATTTCCGTCCATAATGGACTATACCTTGAATTGTAACCTAAAAATAAGCCCTTTATAACATAAAAATAAATCTTACCACAAAGAGAAAAAAACTGGACATAGCAGTGCACACTTTTAATCCCGGCACTATGGGGGCAGAGACATATGGATCTGTAAGCCTTGATCTATATGAGTTCCAGGCCAGCCAAGGCTGCACAGAGAGTCTGCCTGTCTCAAAAAAAAGAAAAAAATCTCATCTCTATAGCTACCTAAAAATAGGTAAAACAGGTCCCAGCACTACTATCAGCTTGTTATGACATGCAGGAGGCATCATGGCGTCTACACAACCCCAAATCTATTTGAATCTATAGTCCACGTTCTTTCCCACCTTACAGAAAACCCAAGGATCCATCTGTAGTATTGTTGGAGGTTTTCCCCACTGAGAGCCAAGAAGATGGAAAGTAAAAGCAACTTCGTCCAAGCCTGACAATCTGAGTTCAGGAAGAAAACCTGAATACATGCCATGCCTGCAAGTATGTACACACAGGCAGCATCTGTGATACTCACACTCCATCAATTGCATGAGGGGATGGGAGGTGGACATGTGAGCCAGAGGCTCATGGGCCAGTCAGTGTGAGTGCACAGTGCAGCAAACAGAAATAAGAGACTCTGCTTCAACAAAGTGGAAGATGGGAACCAACTCCTCAAAGTACTTATCTGGCCGCCATGTGGGCTTTGTGGGCCTACATGTACACACTGTCCAAATTAATAATAACAAACGTGTTCATCTGTGCTAGAGAGACAGAGATGGGAGATCCCTGGGACTTGATGCTAGCCAGTCTAGCCAGGCTGGCTACTCCAGATTAAAGAAACTATACCTCAAAAAAATAAGATGTCAGAAGGTGAGAGTAGAGGGGATAAATATGGGAGGAGCTGAGGCTGTGTGTGTGTGTGTGTGTGTGTGTGTGTGTGTGTGTGTGTGTGTGTGTGCTCAAAACATACTACAAACCCCCCCCCAAATTAATAAAAATGTTATTTAAAAATAAACAAAAACCCCAGGTGGAAAACATTAGGAAAGTCACCACTGGCTTCCATACGCACATGACACATAAGTACTTGTACACAGACATGCAGATACAAATACACACACTATTAATGTTATACTTTAGAATCTTTGTTTCTTAGAGACAAGGTCTCACTGTGCATGTAGCTGACCTAGAACTCCCAATGTAGAGCAAGCTGGCCTCAAACTCAAAGATCCCAGGTGGCAGTAGCGCACACCTAAGATGGTACCACTCAGGAGGCAGAGGCAAGTGGATCTCTATGAGTTCCAGGGAAGCCAGAACTACACAGAAAAACCGTTTCAAAAAACCCAAGGAAGAAGAAAAAGAAGAAAGAATCCAAAGCAGAGACCATGTTCAAAGTAAATCACACAAAGATTTCTGTAGTTCTACTCTAAAAACCCTCTCAAAATTTTTTGGAAAAATTATTATAGAACATCTGGCTTTAAAAAAATATCTTCTAAAAAAGCTGTCCGCTTTTAGAGGCTTTTCACAGAAATCTAATCTTTTCACAGGTAAGTTAAAATCCTGAGTTATGTATCTAGTTCCACAAATCTCTTTCACAAAGTTGGACACAGGATTGAAAATCTAGACTCACTGAAATATAAAATACAATAAAGTAATTCCAACAAGATACTTCTCTACTTTTTATAGTTAATGCAAACTTTGTTTATAAAACTCTTAAAATTATTGTCTAATGCCATGCATTTCTCCAATTTTAATATATGAAATTTAACCCAATAATGTAAGTCTGTAGAAATAAATTAGGAAAATTAAAACAGCTTTATTCATGGATATGTCAAAGCTTTTCTCAGACTTAATTCTTAGCTAATATACATTCTACCAATTCCATTTCATAACTTTAAAAAAAAAAAAAAAAAGGCTTATTCCTCTATCCTAAAACTTGTAAGCATCCACTGAACCTTATCAACAGCTGGCTGGCCAGCCAGAAAGCAACAGAGAAAAGAAGCAGAGGCAAGTCCTTCACTGGCCACTTCAACCCTGCTTACCTACAGCACTGTGAGCGCTAAAATTGAAAGTGGCGGTGCTAACAGCTGACCTGCCTCACCTTGGGAACACCAATGCTGGAGGGCCGGTGTACACACACATTTGGAACTCACCAAACACAAGTCAGTGACAAGGTGGGACTTCTCAGCACTGCAGGCCAGAACTGAGAGAGGCAGCAAGCAGTCCAGAGGTCAGGACTGCTGCTGGAAATACAGCTCACATATTTGAGAGGGCAGGGCTTCTGACCTCTCTCTTCCCTCCGGCAATAAAGCAACTAGGCTTCTATTCCCACAATTTTTGTGTAGTGTGTGTAGTGTGTGTGCATGTATGGTCACATATGGACATCAGTGGCTTCCTTGATTGTATTCTACTTTATGTACTCACTTGAACCCAGAGCACAATGATTCACTGAATCTGGCTAGCCATCTTGCTCTGAGGAACCCCGTCAACATGAGATTTAAAAATATAACCTTTTCACTATTAGGGGAAAAAAAAATCATCCTTGAGGCTGGAGAACTGCCGAGTGGTCTCAAGCACTTACTGCTCTCCTGGAGGAGCCAGACTCTTATCTCAGTGCCTCCATCAGGCAGCTCACAGGCCTTTCACTCTAATTCAAGGGATCAGACACCCTCTTCTCTTAACCCCTTGGGCACTAGCAGGCACACGGTACATATAAACTCATGCAGTTATACATGCATACAAGCAAATATTTAAAATCTCTTAAAACTTATTAAAGACTTAAAATTACAGAAAAAATGAACTTTAATAATTATTCACTAAAGCACTGTATGCCATAATCTTAATTAAATCATCATTTATTCAATATCTCTAAATTACAAATATCATTAATAAAATGCTCAAAAATGACTTTCAAGTTATTTTAATTTTACAGATTCCCATTTTATATAAAATATCCTAAAATTAAATCTGTGAAATTACCATTTGTCATACATTAAATATTACATATTAATAACATATTAATGCATATTTCATACTAAGTATATTAATTTATATTAAAATAAGCATCCAATATTGATAACAAGCTAAACCATTTTATCTACTTACTGCAATCTCTCTACACGCTGACATGGATATTCCTGTGCCTTCAATCTGCTTCAGTGCATATTCCTTTTCATCTTTTCTGTGTGTGAAAGAGAAAAGTTTTTATTTTTCCATATATTACTTTTATATTTAAAACTATAATTATAGAAACAATGGAAATGTATTTAGTCTCTCAATGATATGTAATTATTTTGATATTTCGACTATAAAAATGTTAAATACCAAATTCATGTTATAATGAAAACACCAGAGCTAAAACATGAAATTCAAAATGAAGCAAATAAAACATTAAACACAGCACTAGTTTCAAGAGTAAACAAGCTCAAATATAAACTCAAACACATTGTAAGGTGGGTGTCATTCCTTTCTTGATTATGAAGTTTACAGAAGTGTTCTGTTATAAACCATCACTAAAAAATAACCAAGACACCAAGCAAAGGAACCAGGATTAGGAATATGGGGGAATTTAACCAACAGAATATAATGTTTCAATAACTGGGACAGGAAGTCAGATGAATGGCCATTGTGGTAGTTACTTTCTCAGAGTACAGAGAGCAGAACCAGCCACAAGATGGTCCCTGCTGATACCACAGCTGTGGCTTCTCTGGCACACACAAATCACGCCATGCTTGTTCTAATAGTAAAAACATAACCTATGGTCCTCTAATTTTTGTCTTTTGGTTGTCAGCCAAAGTCTCTCACTGACACCCCAAAGCCCTAGGCTTTATCTTGAGCAACAGAATACAATAAAGGGAGCTAACAATTCTGTTCACTACTGAGAAGCGACAGGAAATTGAAAGCTTTTATTTTTTATGTTATGTACAATTGCACTGTTGAAGGTTTGGTTTTTACTATATATAAAATTATGTTTAATAATTTTAAAATAATAAAAATAAAAGCATTACCACTAAATGATCAGTAGACACTGATTCTACAGTTTTTTCCTATTAGTCATTGTATCTAGGGGGATTATGTTGTTCCACTGAAAATAACTGTCCCACCTACTTGTTAAATAAAAAGCACTGATTGGCCAAAGGCAGACAGAAGTGTGGGTGGGGCTACCAGACTAAGAAAACTCTGGGAACAGGAAGAACAGGGCAGAAATGCCACAGAGAAACTATGGAGACACCACGACGAGCTGCCAGCAGATGCAGAGGAAAGAAGTTGAAATGCTGCTCTGAGAAAAGGTACCGAGCTGCATGGCTGAACAGGATAAGAATCATGGGTTAGATTAAGAGCAAGAGCCAGCAAGTTATGTGCCTGGGCCCCAGGTCAATCAGTGTACAATTAATACGAGTGTCTGTGTGTTTCAATGGGACTATGGGATTGTGGGTCTGCGGGTCCCAGCCAGGAGGCTAAGCCAGAAAGACCAGGTCAGAAACCTTGAACAACAGTAGTATGGCTGCATAATGAAATTTCAGTTAATGATAAATCACACACATTGGTGATCCCATAGCACAATACAGCTGACAACTTCCTATTACCTCGGACACCACAGCAAAGCAGCACAGCACAGCACTCAAGGTAGACTCTATCAGAGATACTGGTAAATAAATATTTAATATTTAGACCAGTGATTCTCAACCTGTGGGTACCCAAAGGAGTCACCTAAGACCATCAGAAAACAGATTATTTACATTACAAACAGTAGCAAAATTACAGTCATAAAGTAGCAACAAAATAATTTTATGGCTGGAAGTCCCCTCAACACAAGGAACTATTTTAAAGGGTCACAGCAGCCAGGTGATGCTCTCCTTTAATTCTAGAGGAGGCAGAGGAGGCAGGGAGCGGAGGGGGGCAATTCCTGAAGGCAGAGACAGGCAGATCTCTGAGGCTTCAAGGTCAGCCTGGTCTACAGAATGAGTTCCAGGACAGCCAGGGCCATGCAGAGAAACCCTATCTCAGAAAAACCAAAACCAACGTATTTAAAGGGTCACAGCAACAGCATTAGGAAGGCTGAGAACTACTGTGGTAGAGGCACAAGATGCATCAGGATATGATGGTTTTATTACAGGACAGCACCAAAGAACTGACGCATCCTTAGCTATTTCTCATTTTTCCCATTCTGTATCTAACAGCAAAGAGTTTAGACGCTATTTAAAATGTGCCTTTTAACATATCAACTTAGATGTGGAGGTGTAGGTCAGTGGTAGTGTCTGCCTAGCATACCAAGGATCCTAGGGTCAATCTCCACCACAGACAGACAGGCAGACAAATGCAACAGAAGATGAGAAAATACAGCTTTTGAATATTTTCTTAATTACCTATTTTGGGTAAATAAATGCTTTCTTCTACCATCAGTCTAAGCATTATATTTATTTTTCCCATTATATGCCAATCAGGATAATTATGCATCTTTTATTTTACTTACTTTGGGGGAGCGGATGAAAAAACAGCGGCTCTAGAGTCACCTTAAGAGAAAACATTAATTGAGAAACTGGCCTACAGGCAAGTCTGTGGGGCATCTTGATTGATGACTCATGCAGAGCCACCCTGCACAGGTGATTCTGGGCTGTGTAAGAAAGCAAGCTAAGAAAGCCATGGAGAACAACAACCAGTGAGTAGCATTCCTCTGTGATTTGGGCTTTCATTTCCACTTTCGGGTTCCTGTCCAGACTTCCCTCAATGATGCTGATAAAATAAACCCTCCCTTCCCAAGTTGCTTTTGGTCAGTGTTTTATCACAGCCATGGGAAGGAACTAGAATACTATGTATTATTAAGAAAATATATAGATTATACTACTATAGATAAATATATACATCTAAATGGATATCGAAAGTAATACAAAAACTTAAAAGCACATTTAGGATTCAGGAAATTAAGCTACTCAATGGCACCAGTAATAAAATGGTTTTAAGTTTGCAAGGAAGGGGATCCAAGATAATTTAATACTCCAGAAACAACTGCCTATTTAAATAATCTTCAGTATTTTCAGCATGATTAACTTAGGCATATGGGGGCTGTGTTTAAGACAGGGTCTCATTATACAGTACTGGTTGGTCTGGAACTCGGTATTTAGACAGAGCAGGCTGGCCTTGAACTCTGATATCTTCCTGCCTTTGCTTCCTGAGTGCTGGGATTAAAGGCATGTACCACCATGCCAGGTTCATAGGCAAATTTTAAAGAGAAAAGAGAAACAATAGGAAATGCTTTTATGATTCCTTTCTTCTGCTGTTTCCTGGGTTTTCAGACTATTCCATAACACTAAAGAGCGAAGCAGCAGGTGACAGAGCAGGTAAAGCCAGTAACACCTCTTGCCTTGAGGTAGGAACAGCTGGGTGCATGGAGACCAGTGTGCTTGTGATTCTGAGACAAGTACAATGTACATGCTTCACGTCTAATAATATCAATACCAGCTATCTACTACTAAATATTTAAAGTTATTAATTTTTAAAATTATAAGCAGCTTTTTTGACAAATTGTTCACATTCAATCACAGCTTACTTTTCACTGAAATCTTTCAATCCCCAGTTCTCCTATATGAGGTACTCCTATATGCAGGTTTAGTTTTAATAGTGCAAAGAATATTACACAATCTGGATAGGTTATTGTTGCTATGGAAACCATAAGATTTTTTTTTGCAGTAAGTTAAAAAACGTGCAAAATTAACACATCACATTAATGGTTTTTGAATTTCATATCCAGGCTGTCAAACGAATTTAAAAGCCTAAGAACAGACTAAAAAGCATAGGCCCTAGCCTGAGTTATACAGAAACAAGGAACAAACCTAGTAGTTATTTCACTTAAAGGTTTAAATATAACTAACTTACCCATGCTAAATTAATAACCATGGAAAATCTTTAATTTTAAAATTTGAATATTAAGTTTTAAAACTGAGACACAATGAAAGTACAGGCATGTGGATGTATATACATGCATCTTTGTCACGCTGTCCTGTGCTGGCGGTGAAAAGGCACCTCTGAGAGTCAGCAGACAACGCTCAGAACCTTAACATAAAGACCACAGGCACCAGACTTGGCCAACACCTGTAATCTCAGCACTCAGGAGGCAGAAGCAGGTAGATCTCCTGAGCTCAAGGCCAGCCTGTGCTACGTAGTGAGTTCTAGGCCAGCCAGGGCTGTGTAGAGAGATCCTGTCTCAAAAGAGAGAAAAGGGAAAGAAAATGAAGAAAAAGACAAGACTATGACTGTGGAGGCTGGAGATGGGGATCAGTGGTTAGAGCTTGCTGCCAAAATCCCCAGGAGCCACGTAACCAAGGAGGCACACAAGCTGTCTAACTTCCAGACATGGGCACATACACAGCACACAAACAAGTAAATGATAGTAAAGTTTATAAAGACCAAGAATGTGATTACTACCATGATGTCCACAAATAGTTCAGTTTGGGCAGGGGAGGCAGGGAAGCTCATTGCTGTCATCTGTGTTGTGCATCCCCTTCCTGGAATCCCTCCATGGCGCAGCATACACCTGTTTCAAGCACAGTACTACTGAAGAGCACGAGGCACTTCCGTGACCTGGGGAGACAGCTCCAGTGTTGGCAGGGAAGGAGAAAAAAAAACAAAAACTCTGGCAGCACAGCCCTGCAATCCCAGCCTTGAGGAGGCAGAGGCACACAGCTTCTTTGGGCTTGCTGGCCTCCGTGGCCAACTTCCGTGGCTGGCTAATTCCAGGCCACTGAGACTGTCTCAAAAGAACAAAATGGTGGAAGATGCCTGAAGAATGATAGCCAAGGCTGTCTTCTGGCCTAAATACACATATACCCACCTATGTGTATTCTTACACACACATACTCATACAAGTATCCCTACACACATACACTCACACACGTACATCCCTACGCACATATACCCACAATAAAAAATAGACCTTTTACTGTCTGTACAAATTCAGGAAGAGACCCTGCCTCATAGAAATGGGCAGAGAATGACACAAAACAACCTCTGACACCCTCTTGTGGGCACCATATGTGCACAAACAATGCACTCACATGTGTGCATTCACACACACACGTTTACACAAATAAATCCTTTAAAATTTTTTAGTCTTCAAGTAAAATATTAAAAGTCTATTTTTACTTCTCATGAAAATAGAAAAGCCCTACTATTTTACACCAACTAAGTTCATATTTTGACGATTAACACTATGCCAAACTAGACAACAAAACTGAGACAACACTGTCTACCCTGGATATCACAGCCCATCTTACACAAGACATCGTGAGCAAGGGCAACTGGAAACAAGATACCCCTATGTTGTATTAGGTTTCTGGCCCACACTTTCTGGCCTAGCCTCGTGGCCCAGACTTTCTGGGCTATCCTCAGGACTTTCTGGCCTACAGTCCCATAGTCCCACTGAAACACACAGATGCTTATATTAACTGTACACTGATTGACCTGGGGCCCAGGCATATAACTAGCTAGCTCTTGCTCTTAAACTAACCCATGACTCTTATCCTGTTCAGCCACGTGGCTTGGTACCTTTTCTCAGAGAAACATAGTTGTCCTCTGCATCTTCTGGCTTATCTGGTGTGTCTGTGGCATTTCTGCTCTGTTCTTCCTGTTCCTAAAGTTCTCTTAGTCTGGTAGCCCAGCCCACACTTCCTGTCTGCCTTTGGCCAATCAGCATTTTCATCAAGCCAGAAGGTGGGACAATTATTTACAATGTAACAACATAATCCCCCGACACCTCTATGGCCCCTGCCCTCAGGACATACACAAAGACGGCCCAGTGAGAATGGGGGGATCATTTTGAGCCGAAGGAATGTAACTCCTTGAGTTATCCCTCTAATGGAAGACTAAGAGGGTGCTGGGGTGTCCAGGCAATGATACGGGTGGAAACAATGTTCACACATGTTCAGAAAGCAGCTGGTATCCAGGTATGAAAGCAGAGCCAGGTGTAAGATGACAGCGAAGAATGAGGTTGGGAAAGAGGCTGTACAAATGGCAACAGTCCAGATGTCTGGGAGGTGAGAACCAACTGTTAGCTCTGAAAAGCACTTAGGATGCACGGTCTGTGGTCTGCACTGCCTAGAATGAGGAGGCCAGCATCTAAGGGCAGCTCCCAAGCGCATGCTCTTCATAGCATGAAGGTGAGAATAGGACGAGGAAAATAACCAGTTGGCAGCCATTTTGGTGGACTGGACATCCCAGATGAATATACAGAAAGGCTCATTCAAAGGACACGGGAAGGGTAAGACTCGGGTGAGTCTCATGAGGGAGAGCAGTTAGTTCGGCTTTGTTTTTGAGACAGGGTCTTTACAACACAGGCGTCCTCAAACCCAACTATGAAGGCCAAATTTTCAATAAAAGCAAAAATAGCTATGGAAGTTAGTTTATAGGATAACTTGAAATATCTATATATTATGTTAGCACTTTAAAAAATTCTATGATCATCCCATAGTCTATAAAAATTACCTCAAAGTAACTCATATCCCTTACTCCATCCCCAAGTGAGAAAGATGCCAACAAAGAAACTTACGAAGAGTAGGAATAAGTATCTATTGCCTTGAGATGAACTTATTAGTCTTGATCAAAGTTTCCACAGTAGTAAGAAAATCTAGAAAAAGTCCTCCCTACAGATACATACCCAACAGCATGATGGAGCGGTCTAAGGTCCCCGTTTACCTGGAGGCTGAGAAGGGAGAATCACACCTATCTACTAGTCTACAGCAGGCTGGTAGAGTGCTTGCCTAGTGTCCTAGTGTCTTTCTGTGCTTAGGCCAGCAGAGCAGAAAAATCAAGGCAGCACTCTATCCACAGTCAGAAAAGAACAATGAATGCATGCTAATATTCAGGTGGCTGTCTCTATTTTAGACAGTCCAGGATCCTAGCAGGAAACGATGCCTCTTCAATTAATACAACCAAGATAATCTCCCACTGGCATCCACAAAGGCCATTCATGTCTCAGGTGATTAGAGGTCTCATCAGGTTGTCAAAGGAGATTAACTATCACACCTAGCACACACAAGGTACCAGGTTGGATTCCTCTGTTCAATAGCGGGTTTTTCCATAGGAAACATATGGGAGATTATGTTGTTACATTGTAAATAATTGTCCCACCCACTGGTTTAATAAAAAGCACTGATTGGCCAAAGGCAGGCAGGAAGTGCGGGCTAGGCTACCAGACTAAGAAAACTCTGAGAACAGGAAGCACAGAGCAAAATGCCAGGGAGAAGCTGGAAGAAGCAGAGGACAACCATGCTGCTGTGAGAAAAGGTACCCAGCCACATGGCTGAACAAGATAAGAGACATGGGTTAGATTAAGGGTAAAGAGTTAGCAAGTTGTATGCCTGGGCCTTAGGCCGATCAGCCTAAAACTATTGAAAGCATCTGTGTGTCTCTGCGGGTCTGTGGGTCTGTGGGCCTAAACCTTGAAGATAGGCCCAAAAGTCCCAGGCCAGAAACCCCCTACTACAGAAACATCCCATCCGGCAGCAGAAGTTTCTTAAAACAGAAAATAAACATCTCATGATAGTTTCAGGAAGTCCCTGAAACTGAATAGACTCTCTAGGCCACTTCCTCCCAAGAGTAAACAGTAAAGGCAAGGAAGACTCCCCTTAGACAAACTAAACTGCAGACTGAAACAAGCCGAAGCACCTGGAAGAAGCAGAAACCAGCCCACCTGCCTGGAAGAGATTTAGACCAACTGAGTTGCATGGAGAGAACATTCTCCAACATGCTGAGCTGCCTGCAGACTGTGCAGTGTGCTTCAGGTTCCAGCTCTGTGAGCTGTCACTAATGCTGGGGTGAGTTTTGTTGATGCAGCTGTCTTTGAGTCACTTCTGCTCTTAATATAAGTAACCCCAATTAAATCTCTGGCTTATCAAGTTAGACTCTGGTGGTATCCTTATTTTGCTCTGTCATGGGCTCTCTATCTGAGGTGAGTAAAGATAGAAGGATGTGGGGTGGGGGCATCTCCCCCAGGAAAAATCTTGCCACACTGTACTGCAAATTTTCAATAATAAAACAAAACACGTGTGAAAAATAAAATAAAAATGATAGTTAGACCCTTACATCAATATTTGCACTGGAATAGTAAGCACCATGTTTTAAAATTCACCAGAAGGCAACTTCTTCCGTCTGGAGGAAATGGGAAAATATATAAATATTTTGTCATTCTCAAGTCTAGCTGTGTCGGATCTGATAGAATGAGATCATTAGAGAAGGCAGTACTATTTCCTTGGGTCCGTTTTGTGCTGAGAACTAAGTCCAGGGCTTTCTGCATGCCCGGCCTCCTTTCTGCCACTGAACAGTACAACCTCCAGCTTCATTCTGAGATATTCTATGAAATTACCTGAAATCATAAGAATTTATTCAAAACAAAATATTCAAAAGGATTACCACGATTCAAGAAACTAAAAATCAACATTTTTTTTACATTTTAAATGTCTTAGTTTTCCATCATGAAAGGTTCTTTGACACCTGAGCTACTGAGGCATTTTCCTTTTTAAAAGAATTATTTATTTATGGAAATGAGTATTTTGCCGGAGTATACGTATATGCACCATTTAATGGTTAAATGCATTTAAAGGCACTTGGTGCCTGTGGAGCGGTCAGTAAAGAGCATCATATCCCCTGGAACTGTGGTTACAGATGATTGTGAGCTGCCATATGGGTGCTGGGAAGAGAGGCCAGTGCTCTTGCCAGAGCTCGATCTCTCCAGCCCACATTTTCTTTTAGTTGAGTGGGAATTTGGGCATCTTTTTCCTAGTTGATGCTAATTACTTTTACAGTCTCTTTGCTAATTCAGCAAGAAATGGCTTTTGCCTTTATAATCCACAATCTACAAAATACACTTACAAAGAAAAGATTAACTGTTTAGCTTTTACTTGAAATTTGAATCAATATAGCACATAAATCATGAGGTCAAACCAAATGTTAACTATCTTCTTCTGAGAATGCCCTATAAATAAAGTTGTGATAGAGCAGTTTTTATTACTGTTTATTGGTTTTAGCTGTTGTTTGAGACAGGGTCTTAGCTTGTATCCATGGCTGGCCTTGAACTCACTAAGTAGACTAAGCTGGCCTGAAGATCAGTCTGCCTCTGCCTCTGCCTCCAAAATGCTGGAATCAAAGGAGTGTGTCACCAAGCCCAGCCCTGCATTTGAATACTTACAGCACGTTATAAAATTATTTCCTCAATTTTGAATCATAAAGTGTATACTATCAAACACACTATTAACAATGGAGAGAATATTATTGCCATATTTATCCTTTCTGATTTTTAGCAATCACTAACTGCTTGAGTAATAGTCATTTTCTTTCAAGAGTTCTCACACAGGTTGGTCTGAATTTGTCTAATCAATGATAATACTGATACACACCTTTAGGGATGTAGAGGCGGGGAATCAGGAGTCCAAGGTCATCCATACCTACACTACGAGTTTGAGGCTAGCCTGGGCCACAAGAGACAATCTCAAAACCAAATAAACACTCAGGTAAATCTAGCCTTATCAAATGATGTACTTCATACAAATACCAATCCAAGGGTTAAATTCAAGTCACTAATAAGTTAAAAACTAGACACTAATTAAATAAAATTGTTACCCAACACAAATCAACACTAACAAATAGCAAAACACATTTATTGTGAATTGCAGATAGCTGTTCTTTCATGGTACTTACTACATGGCAGAAACTAACCACAAGCCTCAAACACTGACTCTTGATTCCTATCACATGCTACAATCTCACAAAAGCTGACAGGCTAAGTAATACGTCCTAGATTACAAGTAAAGTGGAGGGCCTAATATTCAAGCAGAAGTGATTCGGCTTTAATCACCACAGAAGGTTTTTGTGTGTCTTCATGAGCCTCTTGTGAGAAAAGAACAGCATTGCCAAGGCTCATATGCAAATGAGCACAATACACCTGAAGGCCGATTTAGAGCAGGGAAAGGGGAAAAAGATGAGGAAGAGACAAGCAGGGCCAAATGAAGCACAACGTGTAAGTCATGGAGGAGCCTGGACACCATCCTAAGACACAGAGGTAAGAATCTTACGCAGTCTATATTCCTGTGGCAAGTTTGGAGGTGTGAAGGCACAACAGAAAAGTAACTAAAGACCTTGGAAGTAATTTAAGTGTATGGGAACAACAGTAATAAATTAAGGTGGTGCAAAAGAAATCAAGAGTAGATGGATCTGAAGGGAAACACAGTGCCAACGGAACAAGAGTGAAGAAACATTAAAGATAAGCAACAAGAGTCCTGTTGGCAGGCTGGGAAATCAGCAACAGTGGTGCATTAACTGAGCGTAACGGACAGATTGGGAAAGTCTTAGGGAACTTAAGCTGAGGACTTTGGTAATGTCTAAAGAGAGATGTTCAAATGCCTACAGCTCAGAAGGGAGACAGCCTAGAGATGTGAAAGTCAAGTCACAGAAAGAGGAGGAAAGGCAGAGCCAGTACAAAGAACACTTTGAAAACAATGGTCCTACCTTATGTAAAATGTATGCTACAGGCTAGGATGTAGGGCCCTAGGTTCAGTTCCCAGCACCAGGTAAACCCAGGTGTGATGATGCAGGCTTGTAACTTTGGCACTTGTGAACCTTGGCTACATAACAAGCACCCAGCCAAAGCTACATAATAAGACTTGTATCAGGAGGATTCTGGCCTGATTAGCCCCATAGTCCAGATCCACTCCCAGCCACTTTTCTCCCAAAAGATGTCTCAGCCGCTTATATTAATTTCATCCTGATCGGCCTATGGCTCTGGCATATTGCTAGCTAGCTCTTGCTCTTAAACTAACCCTTGATTCTTATCCTGTTCAGCCATGTGGTTCGGTATCTTTTCTCCAAGCAGCATAGTTGTCCTCTGCATCTGCTGGCTTCTCTGGCATCTCCCTGGCATCTCTGCTCTGTTTTTCCTGTTCTTAGAGTTTTCTTAGTCTGGTAGCCCCGCCCACACTTCCTGTCTGCCTTTAGCCAGTAAGTGTTTCTATTAAACCAGTAGGCAGGACAGTTATATTGCAATGGAACAGAACATAATCCCACTACAAGAGACTGTCTCTGTCTCTCTGTCTCTTTCTCTCTCTCAAAAAGCTGATGAGAGATTGGTACCTTGGAGAGATGATTCAGCAGAGTCAACCCTATTCTTATAAAGACCCAAAGTCAGTTTCTGTAACCCTCAATCGGTGGCTTACAATTCAACAGGTTGTTGCCTATAACTCTAGCTCTAAAGGGAATTGATGCTTCTCACCTCTATGGGCACATACATACATGTACATATGTGTTCATTCACACACATACACACTTCTTTTTTAGTTTTTTTTTTTTCTGTGAAACAATCCTGACTCTCCTGGAACTTACTCTGTAGATCAAGTTGGCCTTGAACCCACAGAAATCTGCCTGCTTCTGCTTCCCAAGTGCTCTTTTTAATTTTTAATCAATTTAAAAATTTTTATAACCATATATTTAATCTCATCTTCCTTAAAGAAACTAAAAAAGGGTGGGAAGGGGTAGATGAGACAACTTTTTGTTTTAATAAGAGTAATTGAGATTCTTAATTGTAACTATATATACAATATATTTAAATGTGTATAATCAAAAATAATAAATCAACTAACTTGGAAATGAAGTACAAAAAGTTCTCAAGAAAATTACTTCCAATTATAAATTAAAAATAGCCACTGAAGAAAGTAAAAGGCAGAGTTTCAGATGTAAGACTGTAACTTACCCCACTAAATAGGCTGGAACTCCTACTGTATCTTAGCAATGAGAGGAAGTGATGGGAACAGTAAGCATAGCTGACTGTAGAATAGAACAACCCTATCTTGGGCACATACTACAGACTGAACAAATGCATTCTACAACCTCATATAAACTGTGCATCCTGAACAGAAGGTGTAATGTATAGCCACTTACTCCATACCTAAAAGAGCATAATCTCTAAAGGACATAAAACAATTACTCTAAAATTAAAACAAAAAAATCACTCTAATTCTCATTCACAATCTATATATGAATTAACCTGGTTATTAACTTTATGCTTTAGAGTACAGCATTATGTAAGCTGCTACAGACCTTTTATTAATTAAAGGAAAAGATCTAAGCCAAATGTAGTGATGGGTACCTTTAATCCCAGCACCCAAGAGACAGAGGCAAGATCATCTTTTAAAATTGGAGGCCTGCCTAGTCCACAATAGAGTTCTAAGGCAGCCAGGTTTACACAGTGAGAACCCTTAACCCTTTCTTCAAACAAAAACTAAAACCTAGTAGGATGTCTCACTAGGTAAAGGGCTTGTCAGGCAAATACACAAGTGTGAAGATTGAGTACACATGCTCAGAAGCCTCATAAAAGCCCAAAACACAACAAAACAGAAGCCTGATGCCTTCTGCAAAAGTCTGTATTCCCTGTACACTTACAGAGAGCTTGGAGACAGAGACAGAGAGAGAGGAGAGAGAATATGAATCTGCAGAAGCTCACAGGCTGAATATGCACCTGAAAAGCAACAAAGAAAGTATCTCAAATAAGATGGAAGGTGAGAAGCAACATTCAAGGCACATTCACACCCACACTCACATATAGGGATGTGCACGTGCATGCACATTGTTTAAAAGAATTGTTCCAGTAAAGTGAAGAAACTTCATAAACAACTGTATAAGCTCATAAAAGTAGTATTTATAATATTTTGCATGTAAATGGCAAAATTGGGTTCTTTTTTTTGTGGAAGAAACATTACCCAAGAAAAGTTATGTCAGAATTCCTGATCCTAATCTCATTATTTTCTTTAAAAGCAACTCATTAAAAAAGCCTCTATAAAAACATATTTTACAAGTATGTGGGATGTGTTTGTTTCTCTACTAAAACAAGAACAAACTTGAGAGAAGAGCATATTAACAAGTTCGGAAGAGAGGTAATTAGCATATTGGAAACCAACATTTCTGGCACATGGAACCTAACATAAGAATGTCTATCCTCCAGTCATGAGTCACAGATTAGGCTGCCTCTCTATTTATTGTGAAGCAATCTTTCAGTAAAAAGAGCAGTAGGAAGAATACAATATGAATAATGACTTGGACAGTTCCCAGGAAGAAACCACAGTGCAACTAAGTCTGAGAAAATGACTGCATATTACATAATATACTAGTGTTCTTGTTTTTATTAATTACTCCCAATCTTAATGTCAGAGAAAGTAAAAGTCGCTCTTTAGCTCCATACAGTTTTCTATTTTTTGTTATGTTTATTTGTGTGTGTCGGTGCAGGTGGCAGTCAGAGGCCAACCTGCAGGAGCTGGTTCTCTCCTTCTGCTACTCCAGTCCCAGGGATTAAAAATCAACAATCAGCAGCAAGTGCCTTTACCCACTGAGCTGTCTCACCAGCCCTAAGGTTATTTTTATTTTTCTTATAGATTTAGCAGTAATAAATTAAAATGTATCTTAAATTTGATCAAAGCAGTCAATCTGCTGTATCGTAACTATTCTGTGGTGGCAATCAGAGAAAGCTCTCACCTGCCACATACCCACCCAGCACACACGCTCTCTTTACCTTCTGCTGCCAAGGCTGCCACCCCTAACAGCTAAAGTCCATACAGAAAGCCCTCCTAGAATCCACAAATACAGCAGAAGCAAAAGGCAGTTTATGTAGGTTTAAAGTTACACTCCCCAAAACATAAAATGGCAAATGTCTAGGTCTACATATCTGCCAAGGATTCAGACTTTGGATTTGACAAGAAAATCAACAATGTAACCTAACAACATAAATCATCATATATTCTGCAATTGGTTGTGCATAAATGCCAAACATTGACTGACTGAGCTTAAATTACCATATACACTTATGAAAAAAACAGATTTGTGGTACTGGAAATACTAATAGAACAAAAAGTTGTGAACTCATACAAACTGAAAGTAACAACTATTCTTTAATTATATGAGAGAGCCCATACATGTGGAAAAGTAAAGATATTAAATAGAAAAAACATACTTCACAAAATAGAAAATGAAGATTCCTACAGTTCAGAGCACACTTTCTTCTTAGAACCAAGAATTGTTGAGAATACAGCAAGAGACCTATTTAAAACACACCAGAAAAAGAACAAATGCAGAGGAAAAAAAGGGGGAGTAGACTAAGAAGCTGAAGCTATTGAAAAAGCAAGATTTAATTCTCAAGTCATACTAAAATGAATAAAGCACACTAGGCAAGATGGGGGAAAGATCTCTGTTCCAATATTGTAAAATACGATGAAACCTGACTTCCAGAAACTATCCCTACAAAATATTAAAGATGTAACCAGGTTAAAAAATTAATCCATTTGTTTCACTCTCTCTTAGTAATAGCCATGTTTTTAAAAACCTCCAAGATAACTGGACCGTAATCTGAGAACTGAGGTGAAAGCATAAAGCCTTTAGTTCAAGGCAATGTGAGCTAAATAGTGAGGCAGTATCTACAAAAAATGGGAGCAAAAAAACTTCCAAAATATATTTACTAGATATTTAGAGATATGATCCTGCTGTGTAAAATCTTTCAAAGTACCACCAAAAAGCTAGGAAAGAAGGAAAAGCGCCACCTTAGAATCCTGATACATCCAAGCATGGTGCCAACACCTTTGGTCCTAGCAGAGACAGAAGCAGGCAAACCTCTGTAAATGGGAGGCCAGCCTGGTCTACAAAGTGAGTTCCAGGACAGCCAAGGTTGTTACCCAGAGGGAGCAGTAAGATAAACTTAGTGAGCAGGTAGGAGTGCTTAGTCACCAATCCTGTCAACCTGAGTCCAATCCCTGAAACAGGTGATAGAAGAGAACTGACTCTCACAGCTTTCTTCTGATCCACACACACACACAAATATGTGTACACACAAACATAAAACATCCAAGTTGACATGGTGACACAGCCTTTAATTCCAACATTTGGAGGCAAGGCAAACAGATTACCAGTGTAAGGCTAGCCTCATCTACTTAGCAAGACTGTCTCAAACAAACAAAAATCTTTGATACAATGATGTTACCTCACACTTGTTATAATAACAATTATCAAAGAGAAAAAAAGAGCAGGGTATGGCAGCTCATGCATTTCATTCTAGCACTCTGGAAGCAAACTCTGGTAATCTCTGTGAGCTGTCAGCCAGACTGACTACACATACTGAGTGAGCTCCAGACCATTCAAAAAGAAAGGGGGTTAGGGGAGGGGGGAAAGGAGGAAGGCCAGCAGGCAGGCAACCGTAAGAAAACTAAATACAGCAGCTTATCATCAAAAGATAAATTCAAATATATGTATGTACACACACACACACACACACACACACACACACACACGCACACGCACACGCACACGCACGCTCACGCTCACGCGCACACGCGCACACACACACGTTTCAGTATCACTTAGCCAAATCTTGCCCAGTGGTGTCACATTTGGTACTGGCCACTCTTCTGTCTTCACGCCTCCTGAGCATCCGCTGAACTTCGCTCAGCGGTCCTGTCTACCCAACAGCTCCTCACCACTTCTCTACTAGGCTCCTGCTCATCTCCCACCCTCTGTACCACTCACACTGTGAGAAGTGGCCATGGAGCTACGGAGTGGTGGTCACCTCTAATAAAAGGAACTAAAGAGGCTTATCACAGTTTTTAATTGTTTCCTTTCTGTAAATATATATCCCTAGTACAACCCAGAAAAAAAATGCCTATTTCCATTCTGGAACTCCTGGAATCTACTCCATTTGGAATGCATTCCTCTGTTAACTGCAAGGTTAAAGGCCAAATTCTTTAGCCAGGCCCACCTAATCATCATCTGCCTTTTTTCCTCCACAAATGTATTACCAACCTCCATCCTGATTATTTAGTGAATGACAGACATTGCTGGTGTATTTTAAAAGAATCTCAACTGTGTTTGTTTAGCTTCCACTGCATACACTGCCAAGATGTAGTAAGATTCCTAAGTTTGCTCCTAAACCTTAAGATCGATGCTAATTCATGATGAGTAAAGTCTATCTGTCTCACCTTGCAGCACACTACATTCTCATCACTAACTATACCAACTCAATATGAATTCACCCCTCTCATCAGGGCAACTGATTCTTAAAGGACAAAGCATGACATTGTATTTCACAGCCTCAAGAGGTGAGCACAGCGCAGATGTCAGCACTTGAGCGCTTCTGCAGCAGGTGGGATAGCTCACTTGAACTGTCACAATGTTTCTTACCAAGTAAAAGCACAGTAACATTAAATCTAATAACAGCAGGAGTCTCCTCACCACATCCCTCTTTTAGCATTTTATCAAAGCTGGCTGCTTTTTTAAAGCATGCAGTTGGCTTTACTTCTGTTTTCCTATTGTTTTAAAAAATACAATCATAAGCAAACTTCAAAGACTACATGTACCATAGTGAAGTTTCTTTTGATCTTTAAGTTAGTTAGATGTATTCCCTACATCAAATCATGAACAACAGAAACATGACCAAGGTTGGGGGGGGGGGGGGGCTGGCTTTTGCAACAGGGACTTACTATGTAACCCTGGCTTGGAACTCACCTCAAAACTTAGATCACTGCCTTCAGTGCTGGGGTAAAGTCAAGGACCATGAAGCTCAGTAAGGCTCATGTTTATTTAAGAAAAAACCAAACAGGTTTGCTATTTCACAACTACAGAATTCAGCATCCACAGCAGACCACATGACCTCCAAAGACCAAATTTATTGGTCCTTTATAGAAATCCTGAAAACACCTGACCTTTTATAGAACAAATGTCTAGGTAGGGGATACATATGTCATGAGATTTCTCTTAATGACTGAAATTTCTGATAACCAAATGTTAAAAAATGAGACACTTCAGACACAATCTTTTCACAACTTATAACTACACATATACACAGACATCTCTGAAACCAAAGGTTTAGCTGTTGTCCTAACCCTGAGCTGATACATGGGTTATGCAGCTCCTCCTGTAAACAGTGAGCTAAGACAGTGTGTGATAATAGCTATTTTGAAACTCTACCACTTTTCTAGGAATTTCCCCTCCAGAAATAGGGTCTAGAGTCTAAATGGAGCATGAGCTCCATATCTACCAGATGTTTTAAATCATTTCCAAAGACTGATACCTCATGCAATCCTTCCCAGCAGCCCCTGGAGGTAGAAACTAGTATACCATTTTACCAATGAGGAAAATAAAGACAGAATTAATTTGCCTAAGTCATTTGCCTAAGTAGTGTAACTGATTTATAAATCCAGATATTTTAAATTCAGTGCCCAATGTTAGCTACCACAGGCTTATTGAAGGAAGGGAAAAAAATGGGGCACCCAAAAGATAATCAATAGACAATGAAGACATTTAACCTTCCAACGATAAAATACTGATTAAAAACAGCTAAAGACCATCTGTCCCAAACAGATAATGAGGTCAAAGCTAAGGTAAGCAATGAGAAGGGAGAAGCAAACAGCACTCTACTGTGATGGAGGTCAAGTGGCAATCTCAAGGCCTCCTCCTACCTCATCTGAAGAGGCATCTCTTGTTCTACATTGCAGCCAGGTTAGCTGGCTATGAGCTTCAGGGAAGGAAGGCTGCATCCTCCTCCCATCTAAACTGAAGTTACCATATCCAGCCTTTTACACAGATTCTGAGAATTTGAACTCAGGTCTTCCTGCTTGCATAGCAATCATTTTACCGGATGAGTCATTTCCCCATCCCTGACTCAACCTTTTGAAGAATATGGTAATATTATCCTGTCATCTAATTATACTTCTAAGAATTTAACTAACGAAATAATCATGAGTGAATAAATATACTTAAAAATAATAAAGCTGCATGCATATAATACTGAGGCAGGACAAAAGGACAGAGAAAACTATAGGGATGTGGAGAAGCACAGAGCCCCACCCTGGGGTCTAGCCGAAGCCTCTTCCAGCTGAGAATCAGGGTTCCTAGCAAAATTAACATTTGTAGAAAAACTTCCAAATACTAAAATAACAGAAAGCAGACTTAAGGCCCGAGTGTATATGACCTCAGATAGGACGTCACTCTTCACCCAGATATTTTGGGAATTTCAGAAATGAAGCTATTAACAATGAATACATCCTAAACATCCTGCGTCCCTGAGATGTAGTTTTATCTTACCAAATTTAATCCTGACAGGTGTATCTTAGAAACCACTCTGTGAGTTCATTCAAATTTCTTAGCAATAACAACTTTAGAAATTAACAAAACTCTACATATGACTACTATAAGGGCAATACTA